>JAJJMA010029629.1:0-11036 GCA_023529015.1 Papaver nudicaule
GTTGAAGGCTGCGAAAATGTCTCTTCGCTGGTTCTTGGAAAAATGCAAGAGCTCACATAGATTTTCCATCAAATAATTAGCGGTTTGCTTGACAGGTACCCCGGAGATAGTGAAATTTCGAATGTTGGGTTGATGTTGAGGTTGATGCTGAGGGAGTGGATTCTTATGCACGCCCTCAGTCCCCAAGTTTAACTCCCCTGACTCAATCTTTTCATTGAAGATTTGCTTGAGTCGATGACACTCACTGGTTGGATGATTGATGAATCTATGAAAATGACAATACTTGGAATCAGTCATTTCTTGTGATGTGGGTTCTCTCCGTACATGAGGTAACTTGATAGCACCATCTTGAATCCATGCTTCCAGGAGCTCTATAACTTTATCCATTGTACAAGAGAAATCTGGAATTTTAGGAAATTCCCTCTGTTGTCGTGGTGCCTTTGGTGCAGGAGTAGTAGCTGGGACCCGGGCAGGAGCCTGAGATTGGGTTGGGGCCACACGTTTCAATTGTGGGGCCTTAGGAGTAGGCGCCTTTCTTTTAACACCTTCAGTGATGGCATGGACTGAGGGAAGAGAGCTATATTGTTTGCTGGCACGTGTCTCACCACGACTTTCTTCAACCTTCACAGGTTTGGGCCTCTCTAGTAATGCGGGTGCAGTAGTAGCGGATCGCTTGGCGGATTTATGGAGTTTGGTGAAATGGTTAATATCCAGATTCTCCAATAAAGCCCGATATACATGTATCATTCCATTGATGCAGAGCTCCACCAATTGCAATTATGTCACATTTGGATCATTGCAATCTACTGTACGAGTTCTGAACCTCGTCACATAATCATCTGGATGCTCATTGGAAATACTTATTGAGGAAAGCACTAACCATCTGGCTCCAGTTGAGAATATTGTTGGGAGCCAGATTATTATACCAAGTGTACGCCTTCCCAGTCAGGGATTTCGATAATTCTTTGAGACATACGGTTTGGTTTCTTTCATGCACTCCCAATGATTCTAGAAAACGAGATACATGTTCTCGAGCATTTCCAATACCATTATACATTGAGAATGAAGGTGTACATATCCTTCGGGAAGAGGCTCACATTGAACTTCAATTGGATATGGAGGTTGATGACGATGAAATAAATCTGAATTTTCCATGTTCTGAGCTTGCAGGAGATTTTGCAGATCTTCACGAGTGACGAAGTTATGTTGAGAACCTGTGTTTGGCCCACGTGTGGTGTGGACATGAACTTCTTGGTCATCAGGAATGACTTGAATTTGAGATGGGCCCGCCCTGTCGAGGTTGATAGGGAGTTCTCCACGAGTTATCACAGGGTTTGTTGGTGGTGCTAATCGTTCTGAGAGAGTTCTCAAACAAGATAACAACTCCAATTGGGTTTTTACCATGCTATTCTGACTCAGGGCTAGATCTTGTTGAGTCTTCATTAGATCCGCCATGCTAGGTGAATTCTCAGTAATCCTTGTTTCTCCAGTGCGCGGCCCAAAGAGAAAAGCTTCTGTGCGGCTTGAGATATGAGTGCAAGGATTACCAGAAGTTGTAGAGGTGGTCCCTACAAGATCGAAAGTGGTTCCCATAACATGGGATGGGGTACCGTGGTAGCAGAGGATAGAGATGAAATGGCTCTCACAACATGAGGTAGGGTAGCCGTGGTAGTGAAAGATGGAGATGAAGTGGCCCCCACAATATGAGGTGAGGTAACCACGACATTAGTGTTTGGAAATGTGATATGGGTCACGCTTTGTGTGGTGGGACCAGCAGAGCTGATGACGTCACTGACTCGAGGAGTGGTAGCCCCACTTGTAACAGCTGAGGTTGTGGGACCAATGGTGATGATTGTTGAGTTTGTGTTCTCTGAACTCTGCCTCTTAGTTTCAACCATTTTCTTACAACTGAGATAATGACCTCCCATTGTGGTCGCCAAATGTTTTAGGTGTAAAACAATAAAGAGAATCTGAGGGGTAAAGTATGAAGTTGTAATGGTATCCGAGAGGTCAAGATCGAACAAGACTCGCCTAAACCAAGAAATGGTCGTTCAAGTATTGCTTTAGTTACAACAAGGGGAAATAGGGTTGTTTTAAGGGAGGGAAGCCGAGAAAGATGAGATCAGAGAATTGCTATGATTTATGTGATGTTGTGAATAAAGTTGCTAAAAGAATGGATATTCAGTTCTCACTAGATATTGAATGCTGAATGAGAAGAGTTAATCAAATATCGATGAGATGAATTGATTGTACTGCACTGAATTGAACTGATTATTATGTGTTTTCCTAACTGGTCAATTGAATTATCGATGAGATGAATTGATTGTACTGCACTGAATTGAACTGATTATTATGTGTTTTCCTAACTGGTCGAGTGACCTATTTATAGCAATAGAATTCCAACTGATCTCGTAAGAAGTGGAAGAGTGGGAGAGTGGAGTAAGGGGGGTCACCTGTTAAGAGTCTTGCGCCTAATATTAGGGAAGACTAACAGCCCACTTTCTCATCCCATCTTTCTAGCAACGTTCACACGACTTAGTTTCTTTCCCACTGAGTGATTGAGCCGTTGTAATCACACGTGCCATAGACCGCCAAACCAAAACCCTAAAGAATATCCATCCATGTAACTTACTTGATTCTCGTAAGATTTTTTAAGTATTGAATACTTGTTTAAGTCAAAGCTGACTAAGTGCAAGTCATACCATTTACTGGTAAGCTTATGACTTGGCATGTGAAATTGAGAGTTAAGCGATAAGCTTGTGTATCTCTTTTAGCCTTTCTGGAGGTGGGTCATTCCTCTCATAATTGGTCTAAGGATTGAGTCGCGCTATCACCATTTAAACCAATAAGAATAGTCTAAGGATTGAGCTATGCAATCGCCGTTTAGACTGAGGGGATTTCAGCAACCCTCTGTGGCAATGATCAAGTAAAATATGACTCTTCGTATGCCATAAATATGAGAAATTGGCTTGTGGCATGTAATGCACCAATTCCCTGAGTAATAGAGACATATGAATGTCTAAAACAATATAAGTCATAGCCATGAACCATGATTAAGAAATGTAGCACTGATTATAGAAGCAAGTCTATAATCAGGAGAAAAGCCAGGTTATGCTAACACAGCGTAGCCACAACAAAAAATGCATGAGCATTGCTAATTCAAGACCTAAAGATAGGATACATGAATAATAATAAGTTATATTGCATAGCATAATAATCTTAGTAGGAAGTCTACTATAGGATGTATAGGGATGGACCATAGCGTTAGGTCATAGTCAGATTTCTAGACAGTTTGCACGTCACTTACTCTAAAAATCGCCCAGGTCTACCTATATTTTCTAAAATTATGAAATTTTAGTATGTTATAGAAAACTTGCAGATGAATAACTTTCGTGAAGAAATTTTTTCCTAAATCCTTATGGATTGGACCGCATCCATCGTTCTTTACAGTAATTCGTAATTTATCAGATTTCCGAATTTGATTAGGAAACCACAACATTATGAAATCTATAATCAATTAGGACTTGGAATGGTAAAGAGGGACACGCCCTATAAGTAGGGATGACTTAAGAATTAAGAAGTAGGACCATTAATCTATGACCGCGTGATAAAAGTGGGCCATAATATTAGACCATGGCCAATCAATATAAGTGGGGTCGTGGCATGAGCCACGACCAAGCAACAAAAGTGGGGTCATAGCATAAACTACGGCCGAGTAATAAAAGTGGGGTTGTGGCACGAGCCACAGCCAAAGTATAAAAGTGAGGTCGTGGCATGAGCCACGGACAAGGGAGAAAAAGTGGGGCCGTGGCATGAGCCACGGCCAAGGCAAAAGACGTGGGGCCGTGGCATGAGCCACTGCCAAGGTGACAAGGTGGGGGCCGTGGCAAGGGCCACGGCCAAGGTGAAAAGAGTAGGGTCGTGGCTCAAGGCAAAAGAGTTGGGGCGGCATTAGGCCGGCGCAAACAGTAGGGTGTGGGCCATGGTACTAGACCATGGCCATGAGATTTAAGTGACACAATGGTGGCCAATTTTTTTATCCATATTGTAAATAAATTCATACCTGTCCTTGAGCTATCCTTGTCGCCTCTCTAAACCACAACCAACAATGATGCTAGGAATTGATGCAAAAATTACTCTTGCAACCTTCTCACAAAAAACCACCATCAACAATAGTAAGCAAAGAAGCTTATTTTTTACAACTCTTACTCAGTTTATTCGTAAGCTACAGGTGTATACGTTTATTATCAAAACACAACGGGAAGCTAGCTAGCCACTGTACGAAGACATCGAAAGAAGTCACATTTCAAGTCACATCCACAAGGAGAAGGTCTAAATTAACGGTCGAAAAGATAATTCAAAGCAATTCGGATATGAAAATGAAGAAGCCACTTCAAGTAGCAAGGCATCTACTTCGGAACATCCTTCTCGGCGAGTTACCACAAAGGGGAAAATTTTCTAACACTTCTCTTGCTATTTTAAAAAGTTTTGGAATGTTCATGCACCTCTCCTTCTTAGAATAGCGTCAAGCGATTCATACGTTAGACCACGATGCCATTTTATATAAGTCACTTAGCAAACAATGTATGAAGTCGTAAGAGTTCTTGCTTGCAACATTAGATTCTTAAAAAGTCGATCGGATCGCTTCCTCTCACGAGGGGCGTGATTATCGAAAAAGATTATTAGTTTCGAATTAATAGAAATAGTGCAGTAATAAAGTCTTAGACACGTACCAAGTAAATGCGATCGAACCATCTATTCCCACCTTGAGGAGATGAAATCTCGAATGATTATGTTTGAGATCAAACCACTTCTTTCCACCTCGAATGAATGGGGGTATCGAGTATGGTTAGTAGAACACCGAGCAACATTTAATGATAGCATTTTTAGAATGCCTTAGATTTATTAAAGTTTTCTCTCGATACAACATAGCATGTACGAAGTTATCACACTACGTATAAAGTACACTTGTCACATTATGTCACATTCGAATCTCCTTATCTTTATGCAATCTTCAATTTCGCACACTATTATGTTATAAATGAATTATGCTTATCGCAAATAGCTCGATTTGTTATATCTCGGTACAACCTCCAGATCCTCCTCGATGAGGCAAAGTCCTACCTGATTAGGCACATCTCCAAAGGCCTCGATGCCATATAAACGAACGGGCCATGATGCCATATCTCCCCTAGTGCCTTGACGCAATGAAATTAAAGGCCTTGACGCCAAGGCTCTGGTGCCAATTATTAAAAAGTCCTCGAGCAGGCGCAGAGCTGATGTACATGTAGCCGTAAGGGCCCTACGAGCTACATGATACCCCGTTAGCGATGGGTACTTTGCATCGAAGCTACATAAGATAGAGGCATTTGGACCCACTACCATACGACCATGAGGACCTCTCTTTTGAGGCGTCGAGGGGATGATAAATGGGATTAACATCTGCCTTTAGGGCAGATGGAACCCCGAGGCAGCTAATTAGCTTACATTCATGGGAATGATATGCGAGTTACGCTGCCGAGGGACCTCCTTCGAAAATTCAAATATAGCCTCAAGGAGGGGCAAGCGAGAACAGAAGAGTCGAACTCCAGGCCGCGATAGGAGAAAAGTACCATGTCTAAGCTCCAGCCTTGACCGGCACTCCCCCATCGTGCTACTTTATTATCGAGACCCAGAATAGCAGCTACCCACCATAAGATTCCCACTTTACTTAGGCAAAACGGGTTTTCAGGACACCACCATGTCCTCTCGGAAGATATTTAATATCTTCGATACCTACCTAACGTACTGAGGCAAAAAGGGTACCTATGGTCTCGATAGCCATGTCTTGCTTGAAGACCAGGCAAGTAGCTCAAAGCCTTTAGGAAGGGTGATCCGTAATCTCCCACTAGCTTGGTTTACTGCCTCCCACATCGAAGTAAGCCCCGGAGTTGCACTCTAAGTAACCTTAGGAGCCTAGAATTTGCAAGGTAAACTTCGTGTCTGATCACGAGTTACCAAAAACAATACATCGAAGAACAAGGCGTGCCTGATCACGTCATCGAAGAAAAGTGCGTGGATGATCAAGTCATACTACAAAAACTATGCATCGAAGAAAAGCATGACTCGATCATGAAAGAAAAATTTCATCGAAGAATGAATCATAAATATACATTTAATTTCATCGAAGAATGACTTGAAAATATACTTTCAGTTTATCGAAGAACGAGTTGACATATACTTTTAACTTCATTACATGATGAATTGAAACATACTGCAGGATGGATAGAAGTACAAAAAGGATTAAAATGCGCAAAGATTGGAGCACATGGTGCAAGACAGGGGCACAAGCAAATCACAAAAGATATTACTTCAAAGTATTCATTGAAGCACCAAGCAGGAGCATAAACCAAGGTTTCTTTGATAAGATCTAGTATAATGGGTTTCGAGGTTGACTTCGCTTTCAAGACGGTTGAGGAAGGTTGTACATACAAGAAGTTCGCTAAGGACCCACTCGTAGACCGCAACATCAATGATACAAGGAGCAAGGCATCTTAATTTGGAGAAGGCAAAGTGACAGCATTCTTCGTTCACCAAGGAGCATGGCATCCTTCGTTTCACAGTGACATTCGAGAGTCACAAAACCAATACACTGGAGCAAAACAAAGAATGCAGAGGCATAGCCATTAGATGACAACCTCTTCGTACAACAAATTAACTTCGTGGATAGTACAATTTGGGAGATCATTCCTTTTGCTTACAAAAGTTCAGTTCCTTCACTTTCGAAAGCAAAAGGGGGGCAACTATACAAGAGAATCTCGCATGGAAAATTTTCAAACTTATTTCTTCAACAACAATCAAGCAACAACAACGACACCAAACAACTCAGGAAGCCATCTAGGAACTTTGCGCAAGAGTAGGAGCAAGTATGTGTACTCGAAAAGCAATTTGTACTCTTCCGCTCAGTCCCTTCGACAGCAATGGAAAGCCAAGAACTCATCTCGCTCCAAAGATAGTCTCGAAAGAAGAGAAGATTACAACAAAAGAAACACCTCGACAACATCTCGATTATCACCCTTCGAACTAGTCACAACATGAAGCAATCATATATCTACATCGAAGTACACCAAGGAAGGTCACCTCAATGTTCAAAGGATCCTAGAAGTAACCATTCCTCATCGATAAAGCCCAGTTATACAAGTACATCGAAGATCTAGCTCGATGGAATCCAACAAAGCGCCAAAGTCAATCCATGGAATCTATCTGCTTCGATAAAAGAATAACAACCAACTCGATCAAGCATAATTCCTCGAAAACTCAACAAGACGTAAAGGTTATAAGTTTGAAACTGCTGAAGCAAGTCGAAGTATCAAAGATAAGAAGATGGAAGGATACAACTCAAGTCAATTCATCCCAGGAATTTTGCAAGTCCACGCGTCTCGCACCATCAATTATGACAAGAATAATTTGCTAACGGATTAATCTTCGAAGCATCCATTAGCAAAGGAGCAAACTGTAGGGGCATAATTCCGTCGAGCCACGTGTCATCATCCTTGAAGAGAGGAAAGATAACAGTTCATGAACGCAAAGCATGGAAGAGAGTCGAAGACCAAGCATACGAGCAATTGACCATCATTGGAAGATGCCAACTCGATCAAGTTATCGCTTCGAAGAAGAATGCTCAGCACGAGACCAAACCTCCCTTCGAAGTATAGATCAAGCTCGAAGAAAAAGTCCTTCGAAGAAGTAATCGACATACACTCGCTACCCGGAAGAAGATTAGAGCCGAAGTCACTTAAACAACGAGAAGGCGAGATACGCCGAAGAGTATCTTTTTTTTTTTTGAAAGGTTGGATTTTATTTAACTAGCAAGGTTAGAGTTACATTTTAGCATTGTTGCAACCGTAGCATAAGAGCAAACAATTACAAATACATATAAAACTCTAAACTCGAATCCAAACCATATGCACAAACTGGCAAGACCTAGAATTATCAAACCGTTGTTGTTGCACCTCTTCTCTAACTTCAATTGATTATGCTCCTTCCAATCCGGATACCTAAACCTCCAAAAAGTAGTAACCTTGAACCTACGCCAGCGTAGACACCACCTTACAATATGGTGCCAAGACCAGATGGCCTTGCTGACGGATATATTAAAAAATGCATCCAAATTTTTGAAACAGTGACCGTTGATATGGTCACCCTTGACCCAACATCCTGAACTGTATCCGTAAGAAGTGGAAATCCACCAAGTAAAGCAGAGGACAGTGTAACCGCCAACACGAGATAGCTGATTAGGGGAGATGCACAATCATTGACAACTAGCCTGAAACCCAGCCCAAGACCACCCCTCCCCCACCCCCACCCCCACCCCCACCCCGAGTATGGTAGATGTGAACCAAAGTGACCATTCCTTGTGCGAGCTTTGGTTGTTGCCAAAAGCTCGCATTCCAGAAGCAAGTGTAATAACGGCAGAAGTTCCCAGATCCTCCTCCTCTGCGAGATTGGTGATGCAGTTGATGTCTATTTTTCCTTTAGTTCTCCGGAAACCCCCCATGTTACGTTATATTGACCACATCCATCTCCACTATCACCAACTCCTCTTCCGTCAATGCCAACGTGATTTCCGACTCCAATAACAGTTGACTCAATACAACGCGGCCAAGAAAATCGGAATTCAATTACACAAGCACCTAATTTGATTGTCGTCAAAACACGGAAGGAGACAAAACTCGACCTTCCAGCAAGACTAAAACAACCCAAACTCACGATGGTAACACTGAATTCAACCCTTCTAAGCGCGGTATGAAAAATCAACATGCAATTCGTCCAGCTTGCAATTCATCCAGCTTTACATGCGTTACTAAGGCTGTTATCTATGGAGGAGGGGAAAATAAAGTCAACAGTGTTTCCCCAGTGCCCCTCCCACCCGCCTGTTGGCTATGGAGGCACCACTGAAGCGAGGGAAGCTATCTCGCTCAGCGAGATAAACTTTATCGCTCCTATGGAGCGATACAAACTATATCGCTTGACCGGTCAAACTAGTCAAAGCGATATACCCTTCCTCGCTTTCATTTTTCTATATAAACCCACACTTGTGTGCACCCCAACCATTCCTTTCTCATCCAGTACAATACACTCCCATCCATCCCTTTCTCATCCAGTACGATTCACTTTCATCCATCCCTTTCTCATCCAGTACCAGTAAGATACACTCTCATCCATCCCTTTCTCAGGTATCTCTCAACCCGTTAAGTATATCAAACTTTGTTTATAATGAAATCAATGCTTCTTATCTCCCTGTTTTTCATATTTAGAGTGATAAATAACGTGTTATGTATGCTTCCTTTTTAAGCTTTATCATTCGGGTTCATACACAATGTTTATTCCTTGTCTAACTTAGACTGTTGTTTCATAAATTAGGTTACAATGAATTATTTCAAGAAAATTATGAGTTTAAAGACGGGCGCAAGGGTTGTTGAGGATGATGGTGACAGCACCCGCAACAACGTTGTAAGGTACCAAGGGTTTATGCAACACCAACATGAACTTCGATAGCCACTTCCAAGGGATGTTTTGGGGAGACAAAAAACCTTCCGACTAAGGATGGAAGCTGACGCCAAGATGATGCACGAATACTTCGACAGTGACTGTGTATATGGCCCTGAAAAATTTCACTGTCGGTTTGGCATGTATCGTCCCCTATTTCTGCGTATTTTGAGTGGAGTTTGTGAGGTGGAACCCAGGTTCCTACAAAGGACAGATGCGGCTGGTATTCCCGGACACACACCACACATGAAAATGATCGCAGCAATGAAGATGTTGTGCAAGGGTTGTTCTGCGGATAGCATAGACGACTAGTGTGCAATGGGTACTACAACCATCTATGCCTATTTTGAAATGTTTTTAAATGCACTTCTCTATGCATTTAATGCACGGTACATGCGTGTTCCGACGGAGGATGACACCAGACGGTTACTGAACGAGAATGTTGCACGAGGATTTCCCGGAATGCTTGGATCAATTGATTGCATGCATTGGAGATGGAGGCAGTGTCCCACCTATGCGACTGGTAACCATTTCTCCGGACATCATAAGTCTGCTACGGTTATCTTGGAGGCTGTCGCATCTTATGATAAATGGTTTTGGCATGGGTACTTTGGCAAACCGGGGTCGAACAATGACATCAACATCCTCAACGGATCTGACGTGTTTGATAAGGTTACATCTGGTATTTCGCCTGCCTGCAATTACGTGGTCAATGGTTCGAGATATAACCATGGTTACTTTTTGGCTGGCGGCATTTACCCTAAATACAGTGTATTCGTAGCGGCATTTAAGGACAGTACGAGGAACCCCAGAAAAGCCCTATTCAATAGCTACCAGGAGGCCAAAAGAAAGGATGCTGAGAGAGCCTTTGGAACTATGAAGACGAAGTTCCAGGTTCTTGACAAACCCTGCACCTTTCATAAGAAGTCGATGATGAAGTACATAATGAGATGCTGTATGGTAATGCATAACATGGTGGTAAAGAATGAGTATCGTGCGGAAGACTGGGGGCTCAACACGGAAGAACCTATGCAACAACCCAATGAGTACAACGCACTTAGCATTCATAATCTTCAAGACGAACGTGGTTGGGAAAGACTGCGGACCGACCTAGTACACCACATTTGGGAACGACATCATCGACGTGCTGCAGATGATGATTGGGTTGCACCTAATCCAAGGGACAACCCTATAGACGTTCACCCATTATCGGACGATGTGGAAACGAAAGCGGATGAGTACGACCTCCAAGAGATTGATGCCCCCGAAGAAGACCGTTAGGACAACCTAGATGGGGAAGATGAATTCTATGCTAATGGAAATTGAAGTGTGATGCTGCTATTGAAATATGTTTGGTTGTATGGTTTTTGAGTTTGTTTCGTAAATTATTGTTGTGTGTCGAATGGCTTTTAAACACCTAAGTTTGCTAATGTTTTTTTAGTCGTGTCAAACGTAACGTACATGGTAACGCATAAATGTATCTCAGATTGTTTATTAACTCCCGGTTA
>JAJJMA010029636.1:0-15984 GCA_023529015.1 Papaver nudicaule
ACTCGTTGTACTCGTTGATAATAAATTTAATACTCTCCTAGCACAATGCATACATGATTAAGTACATAGAAATAGTTTATCAAATTCAAACATGAGAAAAATGTGCTCATAGCTTTGCATCAACTACAAGGGCTCGATATTCCTTTCAAATTGCAAAAAGATTGACATGTTTTAAAGCCTGGCTTAATTTGGCCCCACAGTGGAGTATTTGGCCCCATACAATTTTATACCCATCTAGGGTGAGTTGTTATGGGATGTCTTCATCTAGTGGAATATACTAGATTACCCTTTGCATTACACTTAATTAGAAATCTGATTTTCCTAATCATAATCATGATTTTTTAATCACATTTCTATTTCATTTGAATCATATATATGTGTTCTTCTCTTCTTCTTCTACTACTTTCATAACACTTTTTCTTTTTTTGAGTTCAACAAACCCTAATTTCATCATATCCTCAAAATCAACAAACCAAGCTTACACTATGTCGACAACAATCAAGTACGTAAAACTAACAGATGGTTACAATGTAATTGATTTCTACACGTAAATGGCAGAATCGAAACCCTTCATTTCCACCCAGAATCGGTGTATGTAGTTGCAAATATATACCGATTGTTGTTGGTCTCGAGCAACAATCGTTTTTCTGTGTTACAATTAACTAACGATTATTATTTCACAGAAACAATCGTTGAACATTAAGTACTTCGTATACCGATTGTTGTAACTCTGAATTGTTTGAACCTATACTGGCATTTCAAAATCGTTTTATGATATGCATATTAAACACCGATTATGGATGACAGGTCCATATATGTTAAACTTAAGTAATCGTTAGATAATTGGTTGTAGGTTTACCGATTCTGGTTCCCTCAGAAAGTTTTGAACTTATTTCTATTTATCGGTTCTTATTAATAAATACATGCACCGATTTTGGTAAATCGTTTTATGTATGAATGTATATAGGCCGATTAATCTCTTAATACCTTTAGATTTTTAAGTCGTTTCCATCGTGTTTATGTAACAGGGAACCAGAATCAAGTGGTCAACCAACACCAATTCGCGATGCTGAATCGAACCTTGCTCTTGTGATTTATCAACCTCCCCCACTACCAATGCGCCCTGATCATGCACTTGTGATTGAGACACGACGTCAAAGGAACGAACTCATTGACCGCCCTCCCCCACCACCAATTCGTGAAGATGAATCGAACCTTGCACTTGTGCTTTACCATGAACCTCCAGCACCAATTCGTGAGGATGATCCACGCGTGATTGAAACACGACGTCAAAGGGATGAACACATTGATCCTCTTCTTCCACGACCACGACATTTGCGTGGGGAAAATTCTCCTGGCCTGCGTAGGGATTATCGGGATTTTCTTCCTCCCCAAGTCGAAAGATTTGTCGATCATGATGAATGGCAAGCGCAAGCACCTCGTAATCTTAAAAGAAAGAGGGTTGGTGAGGTTGTGGATGTTATCCCTTGTGGTTGTACACTTTGTGCTGAAGTTGCACGTCTCCGTCCACTTGTTGAGGCCAATGGCGGACCGAGCTGGGAACTAATCCGCAGTCGAACAGGGTTTGGAACTGGTTTCACTGGTTGAGTTTTATTATGTGTTTTGGTATTGTGTGTTCTAGTTTATTTTATGTTATCGACATCTATGATGGTGAACTTCTGGTTATGAATGTATGGTTGACTTAAATCGTTGAATTTCTGGTTATGAATGTATGGTTGTTATGTTTGTTCATGTATTGATGCTTCCTATTTTGTTCCATAACCATGTGATAGTAGTTAGTGTATTTCAGGATAATAATCGGTTAATAAAATATCCAATGTTGGCCGAATATATACAATCGTTGTATTTGTAAGTCTGTTTACAACGAATATAGGTAATCAAATGTTTCAAACTCCTGTGCTCCACAATCGGCGTTTGTTACCATAAATTAATGCCGATTGATCTCAGATTTTTGAAAAAAATAGCCGTTGGGACTTCATCTATAAAAGGACATAAAGAACTCTTAGTGTTTCCAACCCCCAAAATGGCTACACCATCATCTTCTACCGGTACGCCTCCAACTTCTCCTGCACCCGAAACTCGAAACATAACTAGGGAGATAATCAATAACTACTACTACACCAAAAAATCAGATACATCACCTCCTCTATTCACTCCCCCTCCATTTAAGAGATGGTATCCTACTCCCCCTAGACACTATGGTAGCCCAGTAGTTAAACGATGCAAATCATCTACAACATCTTCTTCGTCGTCATCTAAGGTTCGAAAACCCTATAAAAATCCTTTAGACTCATTACCCGATGGACCTAAACCACGTCCCAAATTTACGTTGGAAGAAGATTTATGTCTTTGTAAAAACTATATGATTTTCTATCCGACCCCCGCTGAAATAAAACGAAATCGTGTTAAAGTGAATTATCCACAATTATGGACTACAGTCACTGAAGAATTCAAAATTGATGAACCTAGAAGCCAAGTTGTGCGAGATCAGAATGCGTTGGGGTTTCGATGGAGAAAAATACATAAAAGAGTCGACGAATTTATGCACTTGGTTATGTCGATCCGAGCTCAACATTCGGAAAATAGCGATGATGAAATTTTGGCTAGGGCTTTGAAAGAATGGCAACGAATTAATGGGAAGATCTTCAAGTACGAAAAACATTACCGTCTCCTCAAGATTTTTATTGCAAACTGTTATATTGGTTGATTAAATTCGTTAAAGTATCTCTTGTAGACATAATCGGCGTTTATATTTAATATTGTAAGCCGATTGTATTTACAATCGGCCTTCAGTTGACTTCATTGTAACCGATGCTTCATTGTCCAATAATTTGCTTTTAAATGTTTAAACATCGGCTCTTGTGGACTTATTTATTAACCGATTATTGATTTAAAATTTGGGCCAGCATTGAAATCGGCGTAAATGGTTCACAATATATACCGATTGTTGATTGTTTTCCCAAGAAAAAGAGCCGTTGGGATCACATCTATATAAGAGAACCTCCCCACACACATACCCTCCATATCAACTTGAAGTTCTTCTTTCTCCATTATTTATTTTTCAATTCAATAGGAGATAATGGGGGAATGGGGGAATTGGGACGCGCAAGAAGACTTAGATCTAGTGAAATCATTCGCGTATGTCCTACGTGAACGACCCAATGAACTCCGCACTATGTTTTGGAAGAGGGTCAAAGAAGTCTTTGTAGAGCGCAACGGGAATCGAAAACAACGAAATTCAAGCATGTTGAGCTTTCGATTCGATCACATGAAGATGGATATGCGAGAGTACGTTAGAATTATGGAAATGGTTAACCATCATCCCCAACGATCTAGTAGTTGGAAAGTGAGTATCGAGACATGTTTATACTTGTTTCATTGTTAGATTATTGCATACTAACTTCATGCTTTTCTTTCACTCTTTCATTTTAGAAAGCGAGATTCGCGGTTATATGGGAAGTACGCCAAGGCCGACAACCATACGCTTTCAAGAAGTGTTATAACGTGTTGAAGAGACGTGCTCCGAGATTCATTGATGAAGTATTAATGGATGACAGGCTAGTTTGGAGCTACTAGATTATGTAATTTTAGGATTTCCTAAACCATGTGTTCAATTTCCTAAATCAATGAATGGGCCAGTTTTTATTTGATATAATCGGTTTATCTAGATATATATGTAGAACGATTATATGACAACTTTACTCCTGGTTTTTTCAGGAGCAATAATCGTTACAATATCACAAACTCCAATGCCGATTATAGAAAACAACAACCATAATCGTTAGAAATAGATTTTCTGATACACCGATTGTTTCTTAATTGTTGCTTAAATTGGTAGAACAGAAAACTAACAAACCCTCAAGTAAAATCATAAAAACACTTCATAAAACAACATAAAACAACATAAAACATAAAATTAAAAAGACCCCTTGTTCACCATCTCCTCTAGTGCTTCCTTTTAACCCCACTAGTCGAGGCATGTCCTCCCTCTCCCTTAACGGATGTTGCTTCAACCATGCCATCTCTAACCATTCCAAATACAGGCAAACCTCCAATATGGGTAGTGAAAGTTCGAATAGGAGGATTCCCTACAGTGATTACTTTGGGACCCAAGACTACAACCCCTAAATCTTTGTTAGGAGAATCCGTATAGATTGAAAGTTGCTCACCAATAATAAGACAGAGACGAGAATTGGGTTGGGATAACTCCTCAGAATGATCGACAAAGAAGCGGACCAACTTCTTCTCAATCGACACAGAATCAAAACTATCTCTGACCTTCATCTTAAGATGAGGGATGCTCACCAAGAAGCCACCAACTTTCCACATTCTTTTAGGATCAACACCTTCCCTTTCAGCCCTCGCGGTTTCCTCTTCTTTGTATTCATCTAAAGCAGCATACATTTTTTGCAACAAAATCTGCAACTCACTCTTGACAGCCATTGTTCAACCTTAAAACTTCTATATCTCTCTAGTCTCAATTCTCAAATAATTTTTGAAATATAAAAAAAACTGATTCTTTCTCTCTAATAACCTAACCTATTTATAACCCAAAGAAACCTAAAGGCCCTTTATTAAGATTTATTGGGATTTATTTCAAATAAAACGCTTGGCATACATGCAAGTATGTTGACATAACGTGTACTGGCATAATTAAAGTCACACGGTTTACGATATCGAACAGTCGTGATTAATATTACTCAAAAACAGTTAGGAATCGGTTTACAATAATGCACATATCGAACGATTTTCTTGTGGCAGTAAATAATCATTCTCTAAATTTGGTTTTACCTACCGATAGAAAAAATAGATTTCCTACATCGTTAGATGTTTTGTCTGAGATAAACCGATTAGTGGTTGATCAAGTAAATGGTTTTCCCTGTCTCCATAATCGTCTTTTATAACCGTTAATATAAAACGATTTTGGTTATTATATTCGGTTTAGTAGTTTGTAAAAATGCACCGATTGATTTGGTTACATTTCTGGGCAGAGTAACAACAATCGGCTTACGTTGGTAATAATATGCACCGATTGTTCGAGAACCTAAGATCAATCGGCTTAAGTTTCCATATATATAGACCGATTGTGCGTTGTTCTGATTCAAGATTTTGGTTAAAAAAACTTGGGTGATTCTCATGGTTGTTAATGTTGATAATTTTTAATCTTGTTTTGATATGAGAGTTAAGACTAATTAATCTTGTTTAGACTCTAATCATGTAATTAGCAACTAATTGAGAAAGGGTAAAACAGTCATCTTTTATAAGGGGTTTTCCGATTTTGCTATATATCAACCGCCGGAATTATTTTTTTATGGGGCCAAATACTCCCAAATGGGGCCAAATTTAGGCAGGTTTTAAAGCATCTAAAACACAAAATTGAGGACTCAATATTCTGAATATATATTTTTTAAACCAAAGACAGTAGTGGTTGAAGATGGTTAATTGGTTGGTTTCAACCACTGTAAAAACAATAGGCAAAACAAATACACTTGAGAAAGTGGACTGTATCCAAGTAAACACTATGAAGACCGATTTTGATAATGATATTTCAAACTTGTCATTTTTTTTTTAAATTAAATTAATCTGAGCAATTAGTTAGATTAATATTGGCTTGACCTGCCAAGAAGTTTCATGTTTTCAGAACCAAGAATTTTCACATGGTAATATCTATCTTGCGTGTGTGTGATAAAAAGCAGTGTTAAAACTGAAAAGTATAATTAAAGAATCTTGCTTAAGTTGCTTAAGTTTAGGAAGTGATTGGTACAACCAAAACAACAACCCAAATTAACAAAACTAGTAGTATTAAACTACAAAATGGCTTATGAACTTCAAAAAGTACAATAAACAAAAGTTATCCAACTAAGTGAATGTGAATAACCCCAACAAACAATTATCTATCCTAACAAACATATTGGAGAGCAAAATCAGGTATTAGCAAGTAAAAATTGCCAATTAAATTTACAAGATAAAAGTTAGTCTCAATTTTACTAGAATCGTATATAGTGCCCAACCTTTAACAAATTGATGCAACTTTATTTACAGAGACAATGAAGTCAATTTGAGAGAGTTCTTAAATTCAAATCGGTTAGCTAGAGACAGTGGAACTCCAATTCGAGAGAATGCTTCTCACATAATTCAAAACGATTAGCTAGAAACATTTCTCTTACACTTTGTACTGGAACTTTAATTCAAGAGAGCATATCTCATACAATTCAAATCGGTTTGCTAGAAACAGTTCCCTTATACTCTGAACTGAAACTTCATTCTCTGACACACTACACGAAATCCAGTTTTTACCAACAGCAGCATTAGTCACGGTTTGCATTTCAGCAACGCGCATACGCTGTTGGGACGCTCGTAACGTCTTCAATGGTTACTGAAAATGCGATCTGTTACAGTGCTCCGTGTTTTTGTTGGTGCAATTACCCGCCTACCCTCAATATTTGGGTGCACTTCCTAAGTACGCCTCGACTTTTCTTTTCCCCGCCCCACTTTTGGGCTGATGAAATTTCAACCCCAGCATCGTAACAGAACCGGATTTTTATTTCAACGGATTAACTTAATACCACAGATCCGAAAATAAGAAAACCCAAAAGAAAATAAAAGAAAATCAACTGAAATTATCAAACCATTTATTATTTCTGAATTACCTCAGTTGTATGTCCAACACCAACAACTTAAGCTGCCACATCCACTCATTTCTCTCGCTGGTTTCTTTTTCTCTACCGGATTCTTTTCTATCACCAGTTTCTTTCCCTGCCGACGTCGATTTTGACCGACAAATTCGTCGAGCACAGTGAGATTTAGCGTGCGGGAACTTCATCAACATCATTGAATCAATCAAATCTTCTATGAAATATCGATTTGGAAACTGGTTTGAGTTTAATCGATTTCTTATAGAAGGATTGAAACTGATTTCAAATTTTGGATCTGACGATACAAGCACTGAAAAGTTTACACATTAGGAAAACAAGCTAAGAAAAGCAAAATCAGAAAAACAAGTATCCCAATTGATTATAGAGCTAGAGAGCATTACATTGCCTAGTGCTATATTGAGCAATAACAATACAAAACTGCACAATACAAATACACAGAACTGAACAAACCAAAACTATATTGAGCAATGTAGTGCTAGTGTTATGGTGCTGAATCCCTTTCAGTTAATGACAGAATCTCGTTTACCACCAGACTACATTACATTGCCTAGTGATAGTGTCTATAAACTCAGCAACCCTATGAGAAATCTACCTACATTCCATCTGTTTATTGGTTGTTAAAAATTCTTCAACCAGAATTCTAGCTCTAGAATTTTGGCTCCATGTAATTTGGCACTTGAAGCAGGAGTCCCATAGAGTACATAACATTGCCTAGTGCTAGTGTTCTATAAAATCACCATTTCCTTCTCTGAAAATCACTCACTCTTTCTTCAATTCTTATCAGTGAAAATCATATTCAATACTTTCAATCTTTTGTTTGTTAATCATTCAGACTTTCATCCCCACTTTCAATCATTAAAACAAAAAACAAAGATATCCATATTCATTACATTAACAAAATAGTTTCATTAAAGATATTCATATTCATCATTTACAACCAGTTAACAAGGGCTACTTCGCATCATAGCCCAAAATCCCCAAAACAACCTGAACCTTTCCCAAAATCCACCAACATAACACCTGAACTTTCCCCAAAACCACAAACCACCAAAAAACATCAACACTTAAAACCGATAAATAACAACTTGAGAAGACAAGAAGAGACAAAGACTACTACTCTTACCTAATTAGCCGTCTTCGAGAGGATTTTTCTTCAAGCTTCAATAAATTGAAACCTCTCTCGAAGATAACAAAATTGATGAAGATTTACAGATATGGTCTGCAACGAGGGAATTTAGTCATCATCCCCGACACCATGATCTGAGTCATCTCCCATCATATGGTAATAGTCCTCAGGATCAATATCATCATCAGCACTAGAAGCAGGAATCCCATAGCCTTTCCTTTCATCATCTTCTTCTTCATTTTCCTCTGCATCCTCATCCTCCAACTCTTCAGACGCCTCAGATTCCTGCTTCTCATCATATAAGGGTTCAAGCATGGTTCTAGCAAAAATCGCAGGGTATTGGGTTTTCTCCTTCCAATACAGACGAAAAAATCTCTCCCTTTCTTTCTGACGATCTCTTTCATCTTCAGATGTTGTATCCTCTTCACTTTCTTCCATTGCTACTTGACCTTGATTTTCCTTTTCTTCACTTTCTTCTTCAGTTTCACTTCTCTTCCCATAATGATCATCACCACCCATCTTTCTGATTTTCTTTGCTTCCCTCTGGCTTAACCATAGATCAAACTCAGGAGTATGATCAGCCATCAACTGAAGAAATTCCTCTCTCGCTTTCTTTATCTTGATTTGACTTTTCAATTCATTCACCAAGTTTTCCATTGAAATCCGCGACAATCCGAGAGCAAGTTTTTTCACGAACTGAAAGTATACATAATCTTCAGCCTTGTTTGCACCATTGTTGTTGTTCTGATCAGCATTGTTTGCACCATTGTTGTTGTTCTGATCAGCCATTGTGGTTTCTCACTTTTCTCTATAATTTCTCTAATTACTCTATATTTTTGTATACCTTTGCAAATCTCCTCTTATCTTTGCACCAAGATTAACGCGTCTATTTATGCACATTTACTGCCAGTGGTTATTTCCAATGAAAACGGTTCCTTTTCAGACACAACTCTGATCAAAAGTCATCTCAATTTCCATTTCCCTATGCCCATTTTTATCTCTTGAGAACACTCCTCCTCCCACGCGTTTCCAGCACCATCATTAGCAACATTTATTATTAGTCATTACCTAATCCTATCATGTTGTTGTGGCTAGGATGGCTGGTCTAGTCTGGTCGTTTCCTATGTCCAAGCATGGGTCTAGGCTGGTCTAGGCTGGTCTATTCTTCTTTTTCTGCGTTTTCCTATGTCCAAGCATGGGTCATGGGTCAGTTTTATTTTCTAGTAATTTTTAGCAAAATTCCCAAATTAGTTCAGAATACCAACAGTTGCCGGCGGTTAGAATATCAACAGTTTCCGGCGAATACCAACAGTTGACGGCGGTTAGATTACCAACAGTTGCCACTTATCATAAAATATTAGGGTAATATAAAACCATGGGCGTGATTAGAGAGATTCAAGGTTGAACTTCACCCTTTTCCAATTTCTCTGCAACCATGAATCCCAATCAAAAACCAACTAATAGTGCTCATTTGCAACAGTGAGGAGGATATGGTTGCAAATGTTCCAACAATGGAGAGGGGTGAAGGTTCAAATCAACCTGAATTTGAAGAAGTGGATGAAGAGAATCTGACTGATGAGAATGAAGAGAATGTTGAATTTAAATATGGGGATTCCTGGTGTTGCTGCTGCTAATATTGTTGCTGGTGCAAATGCTGGTGTTGCTTCTGCTAATATTGATGCTGATGCAAATGCTGGTGTTGGTGTTGTTGCTGCTGCAAATGCTGACATTGAGATGATTGACCTTGTTTCTGATTGAATGTTTCAATTTAAGTTTCTGACATAGTCATGTTTTTAGTTCCTTGTTTAAGTTCATATGTTTTTGGGATGTAAGAATTATCAGTACAATGTATAAGTCGGTACAATTGTGGTTTTTGGTTTATTTTGGTATGTAAGATTTATCAATGCAAGTTCAGTACAGTTGAATACTGATCACATAATTGAACATAAATTAGATTAAACATTCCTACTTTGTTCAACATCCGGTACATTTAAAAAACCCAAAAATTGTCAAATCCTTTAGAACTTGTGCATTCACATTACATAAACAAGACTGCCATGTAATTACACCAAAAGTTAAATCATCCTTGATTGTCAGAAGTCACTTGATCCTTGTCTGCTGGTGCTTTAGAGTCATTTGGTGCTTCAGTGTCATTTGGTGCTTCAGTTTCATTTGACCTCTCCTGTTCTCCAGCCCGCACCACCCAGTCAAACTGCAAATATGGAAAATTGAACATATTATTGACAAGTTCTGTTTTCACATTTCTAACTCAGATTCACATAACAATCTGGATATCATCAAATATTAAAGCTACAGCCAATATAACCAATCGAACTTATGCAAATAACTAGGTGATAAAAATGACAAACAAAAAACAGAACACAGTAAATGAACACAAGAAGATAAACGAGACAATACCACAAGTGTTCTGCTGTTCGAGTAATAAGTCTGGATAAGTTGAACAATTCCCTACAAGCCAATCACAGAAGAGCCAATATTCAGTGAATAAGTTGAAAATTACCAAAAGTTTTCATTTTTACCCATTCACTAAGAAAGAAAACTATCATGTATACGTACCCCCAAACATTTCATTGAAGGATGATCAACTAGAAACTCGAGATCTGAATCCGTTTATCCTTCTCTGCAAGCTCACGTTTAAGGTTCTCGAGATCTCGAATCCGTTTATCCTTCTCTGCAAGCTCACGTCTAAGGTTCTCGTTCTCAGTTTTTAACTTTGCAACCCAACTGGGTTCAGGCTGACCACCCCAGAATTCTTTTGGCTTGACAAAGTTTCCAAGACATCGAACACGACCCTTTTTATCAGCTCCCATCACAGCTGCAACTAAATCATTAGGCCCAGAGATAACTACTCCACTTTCAGGTAGGCTAGCCAGGTTTTGGTATTCCACCATTCGACCCTATACATAGTTCATGTTCAAAATTGATGTAAGCATCAACTTTGATAACCACTTTTCAAATTTAAATGCATAAAAGAAAGTATACAGTCATAAAAGTATATGTGTAGTTCAGCTGCCACAGGTTCCATAACTCGAACTTCTGATCCATCCGATGTTTTTTGTTTCTTTAGATGGGTCTCCTCAAATATTTCAAGCCGCTCAGGGAATCTTCCTAGTTTATCTTGCAACTGTAAAAAGAGTTTTGAGTAGACAATATTGTACATACAAGCCATATAACAAATCATCATAAATAATCTTAGTGCTGGGCATATGCTTTACCTCTCTTGCTTTTTCTATGTGTGGCTTACGGCCACAGGTGTGCTTAACTTTTTGTTTCAATATGTTCTGTATATTCTTAGCAGCTTTAACCTGTGATAAAGAAACGAACAAAACACATTCCCATGAGAATATAATAGAGTGGAAGTAGCCACACATAGGGTCTCTAGTAATTCAAAAATCAAAACTAAGAAAAACCAATGGAGCAACTTACTTGGTTGTCCTCCTGGCTCCATAGTTCAACCAATGCTTTCCATTGACTCTTGAAAACTTGCTTAGGTCGGTTTGCAAGATTTTCTTCCAGAGTTTTTTCCTTATCGAATCATTTATTTTTCATCTTGGACTTGTGATCCCTCCATGTTTCATTCAGTTTCTTACTTAGTAGTTTATCAACATCAACGTCCTCCGAAAAGCTGAATTTACGCTGACATAAAAAGGCAGATTACAATTTTTGAGATAAAGAAAATTCACTGTACAACAACTCTTTAAGTAATAATGGCACACAATTACCTTGATTTTTCGTATTGCTTGCCAAGTTTTTCGTCCAGGCATACGTGATAGGTGTCTAAAAACACCTCTCTAAACATATATTGATTACACTTTCTTTAGCTATTTTTCATGTAAAAGGTGCATTTTACCCTTTTGTTTGTGTTTTGTAGAAAATCTGAAAAAATAGAAAAAAGGGTCAAAGTATTGCAAAGGGGCAGCCAAAGTGTTAAAGGGTGACCTAGACACGTGGCGTAGTAGGGTTGGTAGAAGCTGCACACACCCACGTGAAGACAGCTGGTGAAAAACTGACGCAGGACGAGAGAGAAGGAGACATAGCGGGTCCCACGAGGGAAGCCTGTCGGCGGCTACAGGAAGTCAGAGCGTGGAGAGCTGAGAAAAAAAGAAGAAAGAAAAAGAAAGAAGAGAAGAAATGTCGGTGGGGTTGTTCTTCTTTGATGCTGCGCGGAACATCAACTTTGATGTGGTTCTGCTCTACGATGCTGTCACGTGGATTTATTCAATTGTGGACCATTGATCTCTAAGGCCTAACCTACTACATTACTTCATGATGCATTGTATCTTCCACATTCTTTCACATGTACGAGATTTGGGAAAAGGACGTGGGTCCCATGAGCCAACCTATGTGACGTGATTAGCTAGGTTTTGCTTCTTTTCTCTATAAATACTGATGCAAAAACAACTTTGGGGGCTATCTTTGGTTTTGGGGTTTTTCTGGCCGTCGCCGCTGACGGACAGAGAGAGGAGCAAGGGCACTATTCTTTGTATTTTCTTCGTGATGTCTAGCTGAGTTCTTTGCAACTAGGGCGATGGGAGGAAACTATTACCCCATGTTCGATCGGTGATGTATTAATAAAGTTCTGATATTTTCTATGCGATTGTTCGACTCACTCCATCACTGTTTCAACAGAGTTTTTATTGTTTAATATGATTTTCTTTATTATTTGTTATTCAATTTGATGGATTATGCTTAGGTTAAATCTTTTGATGATCCATGCTTAATGTTCACAAGTAATTTTTGCAAATCTAATTGATGAAGTGTGAGTTAGGGTACAAAGGTTTAATGACATACTAGAAATTATTAGAATCTTTAGATTTTGTTATCGTTTAAAACATGTGGCGTGGTGAAATCCCTAGCCTTAGTTATTCCCATTAATCACTGTTTCATATTTAATTTCTCGTATTTGTTTTTATTATTTTATTATCTTCTATAAATCCAAAAATATCTCGTTTCCGATTTATAAATTAGAAATATTAGTTACGGTAATTTCCACCGCTCCCTGTGGGTTCGACCTGTACTTGCCATTGTCTACTAGTTAGACACTGTGCACTTGCAGTATATTTATTGTAGGTTTCCAAACCTATCAATACGCGACCAGTGAAACATTGATAATGGCAATACATTGCCATCTACAGCTAGATATCGAACATACTCAGCCAGTTGTTCTACGCCCTTTTTGCAAGGTCTTCCCATCAGCGTCTCCACTTGGATCTTCTCTCTATCTTTGAGGTCTTTAAGGAACTTCAATTTCCGTTTCTTTCGCATTTTTTTTATGCGCGACAACACCATCCTACAACAAAATTCATAGAAACAATCTTAGTAGACAAATTAATTCAAGCCTAAATCATGTAATCATCCATAAATTTAAGTCTTAACGAACCCATATTCGACGTACCTATATTTATCTCTACACAAAGTTGAGGATCAACCAAATTTCAATTTGAACAAAACAATTCTTAGTTGACATAAATCAGACAAATATCAAACAAATCTCCAAACAACAATATCAAACAAATCCCTAAATCAGAAACTAGAAATTACTGAAGAAACCCTAGATTCACTTCGAAATGAAGGAACCTTAGCTCCCAGATGCGTCTCCAAGGAACCCTAGCCTCCAATTGGAAAAATTAGAAAGTTGGGAGAGATTGATGGAAAACTGAAAATATCTAGCGACTATTCCCAATTTTATTGGCCACGTGTTGGACCAATAAAGTTGTTTATTCTAACCAGATACATCACTATTCTACGGAAACAACAAAACCGTCTCATACATCACTTTTTTCAACGGAAACAACAAAACCGTCTCATACCTTACTATTTTCCACTGCCATTAGGGATTTGAAATGGATTTCAGAGGAAGATTGTAACTCTCACTTGCCCAAAATGGGTTCCTTTATGGTTCTACAAGGATTCCACCTTGAATTTGCCATTTTTGGATAGGATCAGTGCTACTCTGGAAGAGCCTGGCTCAGGGTATGGCAAATTAGGGAGTGGTTTGGAGTTCAGAGGAAGATTCTCAAATACAACACTATTTTTCTACGGAAAAAACAAAACCTTCTCAGAAATATCACTTTTTTCGACGGAAACAACAAAACCGTCTCGGCTACATTAGCATTTTCCACGGAATAAAAAAAACCGTCTCACCTATATTACAATTTTCTACGGAAACAACAAAACCGTCTCAGAAACATTACTATTTTAGTGAGTGGTTTGGAGTTCAGAGGAAGATTGTAACTCAAACTTGCCCAAAGTTGGTTCTTCTAAGGTTCTACAAGGATTCTTCCTTGAATTTTTCATAAATGGATAGGATCAGTGATCCTGCAGGCTTAGATTCATGGTAATTATGTTCAACTAGCAAAAAATGTCATGATTTTTAGATTGTTGTCCCATGGCTTAAAACCCACCCACTTATGCCGTTGACCACAAATTTAAATTGACTTGACATAGTTGACTAGATATTTTTTCCGTGTTTTCGGCTCATTAATCGAAGTGAAAAGAAAATATCTCATCTATTATTGAACTCTCCTTTCTTATCCGAAAGTTGGAGCTCAAAGTTAGATCTCAAATTTCGTTTCCCTCTCAAATCTCCACTCTGAGTCTTCTTTTCCCCCCTCGAAAATCATCTCTCTCTTCCTGAAATTTTGGTTTCCCTATCAAATATGTTTTCCCTCTTCTACAAAAATCAAAACCATTTCAGATCTAACTTTTCTGTAAAAACAGACGGAGATGGGAAACTCTTTCCTCTTTTCTAGTTTAGATTACATTTATTTTGGTTGTTATCTCTTTCCATAGGTTACAACCAAAGTTAGGGTTTAACATTAGCATAAGTTGAGATCTGTTCAACCTTTTTTATGGGTAAATGTTGAGATGTGTTAATATGTTGTTAATCATTCATTTCTTGGTGTAAGCACGAATACATTAGTTTGTGTTATTATCATTAGTTTATCTTGGTGTAATTGGACCATCTCACTGCCATTGAGTACTTGATGGGATGTATTATTGTTTTTCCAAAACACCATGTAGTTTTTGGAGATGAGGGGTATTTTTTGGAAAGATTGCTGCAAATGAAGGAGTTCAATGCAACAAACTTTCCAGCCAATACTCCTACCTCTCTAATTTACATTGGTGAGTAAACTACGAATACGCTATTTTTTTTAGTTTCTCTTGGTTGATTTTTACTTACTACATTGTCTTTGTCTTGCAAGGAGGTTGTTTGAGCACCGGGTTGCTGCAGGACACTAAGGTTTGTTTACATATCATATGATCTCTTTATTTATATTAGTGCTACATGTTTTGGAGTAATAGGAAGAGCTCACCACCATTCAAATCGGAGATGATTCTTACTTACTTACTACATTGTCTTTGTCTTGTGAGGAGGCTTCTTTGAGCACGGTGCTGCTGCAGGACACCTTTTTCAACTTCAGGTTTGTCTACATGCATATGATATGAGCTCTTTATAATATTATGTGCTACATGCTTTGGATTAATAGGCACATTTTTTGGGTTTTGCGAGGATTCATTGTTGCAAGTCTGGGCTTTGTATGTTCCAATGGGGGATGATAACCCGGTTTGCTTTTTTTGGCATCGTATTTATGCAAAAGCACAACTTGGCAATGATACATTATAAATCAGCAAGCATTGCAATTGTTATAAGGTATCATTGTCCTGTTATGTTTTTACATGTGCACATTCAGCGACATCAGTGTAAAGCTTTTCGTGATTATCAGAATCGATGGGCACATTCGGATACCATTATCTTTGTTTTGCTAGGATTCACTGTGGCCGTACCAACACCAGTGCAGAAGGAGAAAGACATGACTATATTGATTCTTACTTACTTCCATCATCTTTCAAGGATAATTTACTTCCCATTTGGATAGCATTGCAGGACATTGATACATCTGTGCTTTTGTTGTTGATTGGATGATGGCATCGCAAGTCAGATGTGAGAAAAGTTGCCCATGCAGATCTTAAGTTAGCTTCCCTTCAGATGTAATCTCTTCAAATTTGCTTTCAGGTATTCAATTGCCATGCATTATTGTTTTTGGAGAGGAGGGGTAGTTTTTGGAAAGATTGCTGCAAATGAAGGAGTTCAATGCAACAAACTTTCCATCCAATACTCCTACCTCTCTAATTTACATTGGTGAGTAAACTACGAAT
>JAJJMA010029640.1:0-19593 GCA_023529015.1 Papaver nudicaule
TGTAGCTCCCGAATTTTGAATTAACTATCATAGCCGTATGATTTGTGGCGTATAAAGAAAAAAACCATGATTTTGGACAATTCAAGGAATGAACATTAATAACTAGCTTAGTAATACAGTTCAGTTCTCTTGATATTCAGTTCTACAATTTTGCTTAAAGAAGTTGTGCTTGCACGCTATGATGAGGTCGTTGTAATTGGCCAGATAATAGGTACTCTTTGGCAAGGTAATTGTGCTTGGAGTTGTCGCACTTGCGGTAAATATGAAGTATTCCCTCAACTGTTTAAACTGTCACTATGTTTAGATAATCATACCATGGTTTGAGAAACAATCCATTAGTAATGAATAAATGATACTTTGCTCATCTTATAGAACATGGTTATGGACCCATAATTACTAATAAACTAATAATACTTTGCTCATCTTATAGAACTTAGCTATGGTTTGAGAAACAATCCATTAGTTAGGTCTGTTGCCACCACAAAACTAATGCTAAGATGTGTACTTGAAGGCCATAAACTGCTAGGGTAGGCACCAGTTTAATATGTGCTTTTGTTATTATTTATATCAAAAAAAAGGGGCTGTATGTTCATGCATCTTTGTTTTGTGTTTTTCTCCGGCAAGGTTGGTGTACAAATGAAATCAAAACCATAACCTTATTGTTGTTGTAGTTTTTTTTTTTGGGTGAAAGTCTACCTCATTTTGGAAGCATGAAAAGAGATTTGCCACTTGCAGCTCCCATTTATGTATGGAGAGACTTTTGGTTAGGATTAGTATTTTCAGTGTACTTTGATTTGGTGATAGCATAGTAGTTAATTTGTGTTCTTCCTCATCGTCAGCATCCATGACCTGTTTCCATAGACCTCTTAACTTCCGAGTAGGTCTTAATTGCTCCGGCTTCGTACAAGTTAAAGGATACTTGACACCCAGGTTCTTTCTACGGAAGCAGTTTAATTGTTAATTATGTTCATTTGGATGACAATGAAAGAATTTGTTTGTTTCGTATTTGTGTGGCTATATGACACTTTTGGCAAGTTTGCAGATTCAAGGTCATCACTTTTGTATGTATGGTAGCTGGATCCACACCAGGCAATTGATCCAGAGATGATGTGGGTGAGGATTTGGTGCTGTGACAAAATGTCCTATGCAAGGAAGGAATTTTATTCAATAAGATGAATTTATGACAGGTCTGAAATTTTACTCCACACTCATGGGCATCCTGCTCTTTGTTAAGTGCAGTTCTTAGTCATTTACACATTGACTACAAACATAGTAAAACAAATAATCATTCGCACTCATGGGCATCCTGCTCTTAGCAATAGTCATTCACACTCATCCGGTGTTGTAATGATTTCGTGGTTGTCCACAATAGTGTTGTTACGAATTATCAGGTTTGGTTTACTCAATTGAGTTGTTTCTTTTGTTTCAATTTATATGAACTCTGCTGACGTTTTCTTTCTTTGGGAATACACTAACAGGTCTTAAAAGCAACTTTAGTCCGACATGACTGTACCTATGAATCGGAAACAAACACTGAAGTAACTCCAAAGCTATGAGTAGGCAAATCATGAGAAGGTAATCCTCTTTATGAGTAGAAAACTAAGAAATGAGGGTGCTTAAATGTTTTTCATTTCTGTACTTTATATGTTTATGTGTCGGTCTTTCCTAAGTGACGTTGTCATGAAATGGTGTTGTCATCAACTAGGTTGTAGTTTGGCTACCGTCACAGTTGAGTTAATCTCTCAGGGTAAATGTATAGATACATATACATGGTAAAATATTAATATAGTATGCAATGATGTTGTGGCTACATGTTGACAGGTGAATCTCTATTTCTGAATGTAGACTAGGGTCTGATGTTTAGTGGCTTGCCGTAACCAAAACTTTTGATCTGTTCACTTTTTACATAATTCAAATCTTTGGTATTAGCTGATCTGTATGATTCACTCATTGCAGAGCTCGAAGGCCGTCAGACTCCCTAACAGCCTTTATAGTGCCTATTGAAAGCGTTATGCTGTTTTTGTCCCCTATGATGGTAATGTCACGCCAAATGTGAATTGCAAGTTTTGTAATTGTTGCTTATCGTTTAACATCACTGTGCATCTTTATCTATGCTTAGGTACAAACATGTCTGCTGAACATTAGTGCTTTTGTCAGCGATATTGTGTCAGTCATTAGTATGATCGACATGATAGCTGGATCTAGAGCTGTTGTGGGTGAGGATTTGGTGTTGTGACAAAATGTCCCATGCAAGCAATTTTATCAAATAAGACGAAAGCTCAACAAAAACAAAATGAAATGTCACACTGCGACCATGAGAATACCTTGAGTTGAGGTACAATGTTTGTAAAACACCATGGAGGATATCCATGCATGTTGGGCTGGAATACTCTATCTCTCTCTTTATATTGGGGTGGTTTCTTTTTATTTTGAAAAATCAACTTATATTCTAAAGTGAAGCGTATAAACGGTAAAAATTTTAATGGCAGGCAAGACATGAGAATGGGAAAGAAGGATATAATGTATTGTATCTGTTTAACAAAATAAATATATGCAACCTCATAGTCATACCAAAAGAGTGGAACCTTATACCACCGAGAAATAAATATACAATAATGTTAAAATTCAATCGAGCCATTATGACTAAAAAGATAATGCATGCCTGTCGATGATTTATTCCAAAGAAAAAAAATCAATCATGGCATGAAATTTTTGGATTTAACTCTCATGCAACCTATTTTTGTACATAATAATTTGCTATGGTTGGCTTAATTTTGGTGGGTCTGTGTAATCTCCTTTCTCCTTTCGATTCTTTTACAACTTATTATTGTCTCAATTTCATTTTTATTTTGCAAAATATTACGGCCTGTCAATTACGTCGAAAAGATTATTACGGTCTTTATTTATTTTGTATGTCCAAGTCAACTGCAATGTGGATGAAAAGTTTGGTCCTCCTATATCGTTTAAGAGGTGTTCACATACATTCGACTTGAAAATATGAAAAACAGATATTTACAATGGCTACGAAATTATCAAAAATTGCTCAAACAAAGAAACATTCCAACTTACTTACATTGGGTTGTACTTCTTTTATCGGAAATAGCATGTTTATAATTTTTTGGGTATATTTATAGGATTTAACATTTTTTTTTGGGCTGGATTATTAAGCTATTTATTGGTTGCACGTAGTTTTTTTAAAATCTTATACGCATGTGGGATACAAGAATTTTAATTTACAAATAATTAAAACCACAAAATCCTGAAGAAAAGATGGGAGCGATATTTAACAATCCCGTGCCGTCTGCGGCACGGGCAAAACCCTTGTTTAAAATAAAATGCAAAATTTTGCACCCTGTCCCATGTATGCTCCTTGCCAGCCTAAATGTAAGTCCAAATTGTTACCACTGAAGAGACAAACTTAGTCTCCCATGATCACTTAAACATTTTTTCAGACATTCAATAGTTTTAATCCAAAAGTAAATACACATGAAGCAACAGATTACCTACATGTTTCCAAGCGAAAGCCGCCAAGATTCTCCCTGTATGAATGCAATGTGTTAAATACTTAAATAAGGATTTTTTTTCTTCCTCAACTGACAAGGTGAGCAATTTTTTTCGCACTTCCTTTCACAAACAGTATGGCCTAAATAATGTGCAGAAAACAACAGTTGAATCCAGTCTACATTTACATCAAGTCAATCCAAATACATGACCATAAGCAGAACATGGCCGACTTGTAATAACGTTTCTATAACAGTAACAAGAATATGAACTATCACATCTCCAATTTGAATTGGCAAAGCAACAATATTCTGAACGGCAAGACTCAATTATATTTACAGTAATCATAGACAATCACTGTAAATTGAAGCAAACCTAAAATTCAATAAAAACCTCATGCATCTCACTGTACCTATGAAAGAACTTCAATTTGATGTTTAAGACCCTAATACCGAGTTTGATGTTTGAACCCTAACTCATTAGAAGAACCAATTAGGGCTGGAAAAACTGAAATTAAGAAAATGCCTCATTACAAATTAACACAAAAAGAAGCATGTGAAAAAAGGAAAAATGAAGAAATAGGTTCGATTTACTTACTTGTTTGGACGTTCAAATCAACTGCAACTGTCTTCAACGATTGAAACAGTTAATGGAATTAACGCTGTAGCTGATGATTTTGTGTGTAGGTTATAATGATTTTGAGTTTCAGACTGGGTTTCTAGGTTTCGATTTTGGGTGTAGTCGGGAACAGATTTGATTGGGAAGAAAAGAAGAAGATGAAATCGATTTTGATTTTGGGAAAAGAAGAAAAGAAGACGATAAAGAAGAAGAAATCGAGAGAGGAGGACGAAGAAGAAGAAAAAGAAATCCTGAAAAAAAAGTTTAAATTCGGGAGAAGCCGGGATTCGAACTCGGAACCTCTGGGTCGATTTTTGTGTTTGGACAAAAATACCCTCAACAATTTAATTTATGACCCGGTTTTTTGATATTTTTCCATATCTATCCTCCATATTTTAGCTTATCTACAAAACTGTCTAAACAAAAAAAGAGAAAAAACGATGCAGAAGGGCAATTTGGTTAAATCGTCGTTGAACGAAAATTCAAGGCCTCATGAAATCTTTTTTTCCAATTGCACATTTGTGTTACCCTACAATGGACACAAAGTCACCATATATAGGGTCCTCCCTCGCTTCGCTCGGTCGGCCCAATTATTAAAAAAATAAAGGGGTAATTTTGCGAACCCCCCCCCCCAAAGATGCATAATTTGCATTACCTCCTCTGTAGATTGAATATTAGGGAAACCTCTTATCGTCAAGTTATCTGTCTAGTGTCCGTTAGAATACACGTAGGCTAGACATATGTGGCCACTAATTTCTTAAAAATATCAAAATACCCCTCACATAAAATTTGTAAATAAAAAAAATCTTAATCGGATGGGCACAAATCTTTTAGTGTGTGTGGAGGTTGTGGTCTGATTTCAAAACTTAAAATTATTTTCCCTGATACGTTCCCCTAACCAAGCTTTTCAATTCTATAACACCAGAAATGACAATCCAAAAACAAGGAAGAACCCAACTACTGATCTCTTGGAGTTTTAAAGGAAGCTCTCGTTGCACTTTTTTTCTCCCAGTTTTTTCAAATTGCAAACACAGTTTAACGATTGCCATTATATCACCCAATTGGACCTTGATTTTTCTGCTCTTTCCTTCTTCTTTTTTTGAAACGAAAAAAATATTCATTGATTAAGCATCAGAGTTTACAAGATTTTCATCTACCAGCAATTGAGTGCGGATACATGCTGGAGGATTATTAGACCATATTCTGTTTAATCTCTCTACTCTAGCTACTTTAGAGAGTGTATCAGCTACTTTATTTCTTTCTTTCGGCACATAGTAACATTGCCATGAAGGGAAAAACTTAAAAATGTTTTTAATATCTTGAACTAGATTAAAAAGACACCAAGGAATGTTGTAATGGTCCTTCACAACTGCATCAACCACCAATTTCGAGTCGAGTTCGAACTGGACCACCTCCACTCCAAGCTCCTTTGCCCACTTTGCCGCTTCCCAAAGACCCTTACACTCGGCTTCCTCGACACTTTCCACTTTACTTAGGTAGAGACATTTGGCTCCTTGTTGCTTACCTGCAAAATTTCTGAGAATTAAACCAATGCCACCAGTATTATTTGAAACTAGAAAACTGCCATCAGAGTTCAGAGTAAGAGTTCCTAAAGGTGGAGGAATCCAGTTTAAGTTATTTCTATTCTGACGTATGGGTATATACTGAAGTTATCAATATTTTTCTTAGAACTAGCACAGCGGTGTTCTTCCAAGGATTTCCTGCATAAATAAATAAGCTTGTTAGGATTTGTAGCGCACTTCTGATGGACCACTTGACACCTTTTGTTCCATATACACCATGTTGAAACTGCCCGGTTAATGACATCTTGCTCTGTAAACTGTTTTGAGAACAAAGGCATCGAACCAACTGCATATCATCTCTTTTAAATTTTCTGAACCATTTGAATACCAGCCCCAAAGACCAAACCATACAGGCCTTGCCATGCTACAATGCAGTAAAACATGAGACTCAGATTCTTCATTGTTTTGACAGAAAGGACAGATGTTTTGTATCTGTGATATGAACCGCGACATCTTTTTCCTGGTTGGCAACGTACTCATGATGCATTTCCATATAAAATGTCGTACTCTAGGAATCACTGGGAGCTTCCAAAGTGCAGTAAAAATCCTCTTCAATCTATCATCAACTGAATAGTTTCCATGCTGATCATCAAACATCTTTCTATACGCAGATTTTACCGAGAACTTACCATTTTTCTCAAGTAACCAGACTAACCTATCTTCGCAGTCGAGGTGAATAGAAATGCAAAGGATCTTGGAGACTATATCATCTTCAAATAACTGTCTTAGGAGTTGTTCATTCCATGCAGCAGAGTTGTCCAGAAAAAGTTCACTAACATGAGTAAGATCAGTGCCATTTACTACACCTTGCTTAAGGGATGGAGGGTGTGTTAAACCAAGGATCCATTTATGCTCTTTCCTTAATTTCCCATTTATCACTCCATCTTGAATTGGTCTCATATATGAATCAAAAGTAATACAATAGAGATAATTGATAATGAAATGATAGTGTTGTCAATGGCGGTGGTGTTCATAAAAGAAAAGAAGATTATTGCTAATAAAATAGATACTGGAAAAAATAAAAAACTCGATTAAGTGTATAGTCGGCCTAGGTTTTGTTGCTACAAGTTAAGCTTTTTGAAATAATATTATCAATTTTAGGTTTCTTGATAATAGATCGCCATTAATGGCGGAAAGAAGACCTCCCTGGGTTGGTGTGGAGAAGAAAGGACGGGTGGTCGTGTGTGAATGGAGATTGCAAAAATATTAAATCTGCACCTTTAATTGTTGACAACATAGTTGACTGTATTCACTGCGGCTGAAGCAACTTCTGGTGGTTCACGGCGTTACCTTTGGTGACCACTAGGGGAATCAAATGCGTAGGATCTTGCGAGGTCCAAGAGATGTAAGTAGCGCGACTGCACCTGAATCGCATGGAGGGCAGGTTCTCTCAACTACATCCCAGTCCGAAGTCTGACAGTAGGCTAGTGTTTGTAGTGGCTTAATATTATGTGGTGCTCAAAACTGGACTAGGTCTCACGGTTTTTCTGCTGGATTGCGGTTTCCTCGTTAACAAAAGATTTGTTGTCTTGTTTTACTTTATTTTCGCATTATATATTATTTTTACATTATAATTAAAGTATTGCAAGTGGTGTTGATTGCGTACCCTGACAATACTTGTCTTGCTGAGATTCCAGTTCACGTTCGTGAACAAGTCAAGTTTTATACTTGTGGGAATTCGGGTATTGGAAACTTAATTTGTTTAGTTTCACCTTGTTACACAATCCCCTTGATTGTACAATGGATAATTGTCTATTTGGTTCGTGATTGAAAGTTGGTGGTGTACCTTGGTATCCCCTCCTTTTCAATCTTAGGTAATGAAATGACTCGCCTTGATCCATAAGAAGGTTATGCACAAAGTAGATCATGTAGACCATGCATAGGGTTCGCGTACGGGTACGTGAACATGAAAAAGGAAAAGCGGACAGGAGTTCCGAAGGTCTGTTGAGTTCGCGAATGGATACATGAACTCAGGAAAACTTCAAAATAGTAGTTATACTTCAGCAACCTTAAGAATGCGTAGGGGTACACGAACTTAACATGGCAAGTTATAATTCAAGAAAACTGAACATAACCTTAAGAACGTGTAGGGGTACGCAAACTTTGTACCCATACACGGTTGTGTTCAGGAACATCCCGCTCAAGCATAAGAACGCATAGGGGTTCACGAACTCTGTCGGGTGTTTTATTCAAAATTAACCCTTCCAACTTTAGTTCCAAATCATTGAAACAACATGGATAAACCATTGTGCCAAGATTCAAAAAAATTCTTTCATTCCTTCTTACGAGGATCGATATATACAGCATCATCAACTATTAAATTTATAGAATTGTTAGATAAGAAATCAAGGAAGTCCTTTCTAACATTTGGACGAGAAGACGATAAATATCAAGTGTGTAAGCTCCGGTCATCGATCTTCAAATAATAATCTTCTCAACACCTAGTTTATCCTAGTCCGAGAATGATATTGTAGACTAAATCAAGGATTTTGTTTTGGTAACTACACTTGACAACTGACTTGACATACCAACACCAGTGAGTTCAACCGAGCTATGCTCTAACAATCTTCCCATTTTTCAATTTTACTAACAAAACCAATCTTACATATGGATTTTAAAAAAGTAAAATCTTTTAAGCTCCATCCATAATGAAATTGTTATTTCTTGAAATTCTTCAACTTCTTCAAAATGTGATCGTGTGTTCCTGCAGATGAAGATTCGTAACGGCAATACTCAAAGAACTACACATCTTAGTTCCATTAAGGCAAAGTCCTACAAGAGGTGTTATCTTATTGCGTAGTATATAGTGCTTGTAAGCATATTGCACCGATGCTTAAAGAGATACTACACAACTTAAGATATGTTCTCCCTCCCCCCTGATCAATGCATAAACTTTCGCTAGGACATGACAAAACACATCAGATTTTATTCCCATCTATGACATTGCCTGAAAAGACGTATGTCATAGTAGTAAAACTACTAAGATTTTTCCCCATTTTTGTCACAAGGATTGACAAAGGAAAACAAAAAAAGGATCGTCGCAAAAAGCGCAAAGATTGGTAGACAAAGGTAAACATACCCGATTCGAGAAATAAAAACGCAATTCTCTCTACATATTCCACAGTCGCACATCCCAAAAAGATATTACCATTAAGAACTGTCTCCCATTATATGTCATTCCCGAAAGAATAACACATGCGACCTTCCCAAGACGCATGTTTAATTCCTTATGTACCCAATGTGAGAATAAGTTTAAATATCAACATCATGACTTGTTCTTTTCATGACTTTTCAGCTTACGCTCACAGTTACTCTCATGGATCCTGTTCTCGACTCTTGCCTTAAGAGCCACAGGCAGGGAGAGACCCTGAAGGTAGCAATTTTAAAGTGTTGATATTCACATCGAGTCATTACATTTTTGACTCTCATAGAATGTGAAAGCACGTTCAAGATGTGCTATAAGACAATCTCTGATATTGTCATCAATATGTGACTCGGAATAATTTTTGGAGCATGGCTCAACAATTTTGTGTCTTATTATTGGTTTTTTAAGAAATTTCCTACAAGGTTTATTGTTTTGAATACTAGGATCCCACTTTTATTCATCAAAAAGACATAATAGCACAATAGTGAGATCAGAAAAAAATTAAACCTTGAGGTGTACTGTTCTCTTATTGTTCATATGAACAATTACATCACTCTTATCCAGACAGTACATAGATAAGAGTGGCGACTCATAACACTTTTTAGGTGTTACAGCGAGTGTTCTGCCACTCACCTTGTGTCATCAATCTTGTCTCTTTTCCTTTTGAGAATTTGTCATAGAAGTTGCTATCATCAAAGTAAGATTCAAAAGTTGAGGAGTTACTTGAGAGTTTCTGCTCCTTTTGACGTATGTTAATGAGATCTTTCAGCTTTGAAGAACCTTTCTTTCTTTTGTCACGGATGTCTTGAAATTGAGTAACCAGTTTACTCAAAGCATCATCTTGCAAAACTTCTATTCCCTTATCTTGATTGTTGAAAGAATGTATCTTTCTTTTAGGAACCCAATGTTGTGTTCTTTCAAGAGATTTGTTGAAACGGTGATTTCCAGAACTTTGAGAACGTCGAAAAAATTTCTTAGTCTCAGTATGTTCTTTAACTGGTTTAGAGCGTGACCAATGACAGGGTCGATTGGTCCTTTTGATGTCACCGATTTCTTTGAGAATTTGATCTACTTTTGTTCAAGATCAACTATTCCTTTATTCTCAAATTGTTTTCTTGATCGTGTCCGAATAGTTTTATTCGTTTTACAAATTTGACAGATCATAGATGCATCTTTGGTGTTTTTTACATTGGTGACAGAAGTCTCAACGTTCTTGGCTTTTAGCACAGGAATAGTTGCAATATTGCCAATAGATGCAGGAATTTTTTGAACCACAAAGGATTTGTGTATTTCATCTTTTAGGATTGCAATCTCTCCTTTCAATTCCGTTATTTTCACACAACATGACTGAGATCGATTCATGTTTTGATTCCTCACAGGGAGTAATTTTCGAACAGGAATCAGAGGTTATCATGGATATGTGATTGACAAGTCGATTAACCTTATTCTTTAGACGAGTAATCTCAGAAGTTTGAAAGTTCATGTGATTAATGAGTCCAGAGCTTTCCTTTTCAGCTTCTCTTTCAGCTTCTGAATCAGAATCATCAGAGAGGTTAAAAGGTAAGGCTTGTAGATATGGTTTTAGTGTTTCATCACAAAGTGAAGAAGACCTAATATCCATAATTGACTTATCGATGTTTCTGTCTGGTGTACCGGGACAGGACATAATTCACGAAAAAGCGTCAAACACAGACAGTTACGTCCTTTGCAAGGTGTTTGGCGGCTCTGATACCAACTGAAAAAGCGGGGATACCGAGATACACCACCAACTTTTTGTTTTCGTGAACCTAGTTGATTATGGTTGTTTGAACGATCTCACAAATCAATATTCAAACAACAACCTGAGTATAGTTCAGAGAACCGAACCCTAACAAGAACGTAGTTCTTGTAGATCTCAACAGAGATGGATTCACTCAAAGGTTATGAATCAACAAACTTGCAATTACTTATATTATATAGATCAGAGACAATATAATGCGGAAGGGAAAAGTGATGCAAGACACCATAATTTTGTTAACGAGAAAACTGCAAACCTAGCAGAAAACCCCCGGGACCTCGTCCAGATGTGAACACCCTTAGTATGAACGGTATACAGACGCCAGCCTACTCTCAGACTTCGGACTGGACTGTATCGAGACTGAATTCACCCTACAAGTAATTCAGCTACCAATGTGCTCCTACGTCTCTTGGTTCCCGCAGTAGCCTACATACTTGATTCCCCTAGCTGACGTCCTTTACAGGCCTAGGAGTTGCTCCACTTCCCTTCGTGAAGACTAGCGCTACCCTGCCTCTAACAGGACGCCTAAAAGTATCCAAGTAATTAAACGAGAATACGATTGTGATTTCCTTTAGACTTAAAGTCAAGGTTAATGGAAATCGATATGTTGAATAGGGCTTATTGATCTAGCCTAAACAACTCTACCTCCGAACGCGTGACGAACTTAGTATGAAACCTAGTTCGAGATTTGCGTTTGGGAACTTTTAGGGTTTACGATACAAGATCTACCTTACGAAGTTTCTATCAAATCTTGGTCGTGATAAGATTGAAAGAATTCAATTGACCCCAGATACAGGATGGAATTTTACTTCCGACCTGTACTTCACGATCCTCAAGTGAAGTCTTTTCAATAGTCGTAGTCCTAAAAGGACTTCCAGATGACGACCAACCTTTATGCAAGGATACACAGATGTGTAGAGGATTGAGATTGTATCTTCCAGAAGGTCGTCTATTTATAGTGATCACCAAGGGAGGCTTTGCTTAAAGTTTAAGCAACCTTGAGTAGGGCTCAAGCAAGTTCCGGAACTAGGAAAGTCCATAGCTTGAATACCCATTCTCAATCTTCTAAGAACTTTGGACTAAGCCAAAAGTTAAAGAAGACTCAACCTTGTTCGAAGGTTCGCGACTTCTGGTCCAATGCTTGTTTGGACATCGTTTTGCGACTTCTGGTCCAAATACTTAGTTTGAACATCGCTTGGATTAAGTTGTTGAATTCCATGGGCCAAGACACGACAAGTCCGAGAATTAATTATGTCTAGACTGAAAACTTCAAGATATGGAAGTTGGAAGTTTTCGCATGGCTTATGTGAACGCGTACACAGAGCAGTCCTTAGAGTTCAGGAGAAGTCAGGAGAATCCTTGAACTTGTATATACGCGTTCATGAACGCGTTCATACAGACTTAGCTCGTTCTCTGAAATCCCAAAGGTGGCATATGTACATGTACGCGTTCATGAACGCGTTCACCGTTTGGGGTTGTTTCAAGAGACAACTCAACATACTCTACCTATACAAATTATCACAAGAGTGACAAATGCAAAGGCGAAAATCCTAGAATACCTTCGGATCATATAAACAACATCATAGACTATTGGTATGATAGAAATGGTAAAAACGATACGGAAAGGGAATACCTTTCTAACCTTCAGCAAGGACGTTATGATTTATCAAGTAGTAAGCTTCGGTCTTCGTCTTCATCAGTCTTCGTCTCGATTACCTAGAACTATCCTAGTCCGAGTTGTAGAGTAAACTTATCAAGGATTGTGTTTTTGTCTCATAAACTTGACAACTGACTTGAGATAGCAACATTAGTGGGTTGAACCAAGCAATGCTCTAACACTTTCTTTTCTTCTCCGTCTCTAAGTTAATATAAAGGTTTTTCCTAAAACCTTTCGAGTTGGATATAACAATATGATGTTATCTCGGTAGTACTACGAGATTTAATCCATCACAGTATTGTGTCTCTTCTTACCTAGTCTGGCTCTGTCGGATTGATTGCATATACTTGTATGAGCCAATGTAAGAGAGATCGTGACTCACACTTATGTTGTGTAAACTCGAAATACTGTTGTTTTGAGATTCGAATACTACGTCATGGTTTGGCTCTGAATACTGAAGTTCTGAATCATTCATTTGATTCTGTATATGAACATCTCGTATGCCATATCTCACTTCTGGATTCTGAAACTATATTTGTGTAATCTCAACTTATGACTTATCAATGTTCGAAACCTCAATGTAGGTTTTGGTAAAACTAAACGTTGATTTTGAAACCATAATCTGGTTTTCGTATTCATAAGCTATTGGTCTGAAACTAAATATTTTGACCAATGAGATGACACAGATTCGTAACTATGTTTGTTGGCTAACAATAACTTGAGAATCGAGGCCAATGTGTCTTGACCATGTGAGTTCTAAAAGGTCGAAAAGACCCTGGGGTTTCCTAAAGGTTTATGTTAACCGGGAAATATATTCCTGTGCGTCGAGGCTAAAAAAGTGTGATGCTCAAACGGTTCTCGACCACATAGACTCTCAAGTACGACACCAAACATTTGTGGAGAATTTAATATGTGTTTCTTGTTTCGAAACTTTAACCAAGGTTTTGTTAAACATAATCTAGATTTCGAAACCAAGCTTTAGGTTTCGCTATATGGAAACTTGATTTTGGAACCATAATATGGTTCTGGTCATATAATGAACTTTAAGTTCCGAAACCTTAATTTGGTTTATGCCAAAACAAAATGTACGTTTCGAAACCATAATATGGTTATCTCAGAATGCGTAACTTCGAAGTTCAAACTCTACCTTTTTGATTTGTCCTTCAACGAATTAATGAGTTTGATATTCTCAGTTTGAAGTTTGAATTCGTTCATCTTCAATGTACAACTAAAGTGAGATTGAGTCATCATCAGAAATATGGTTAGTCGCTTCAGATAGGTAAACACATGATTTCTGATCAATACTGTACGTGATTAAAATCTTCGTATGATTTTACTACTCGATCAAATATTCATTTGATTATTCATTTGATGTTTTGATTTGAATTCTTGGATATCATTAACGTGACATCTATATTGGAATCAAGAATTCAGGAGATTCAACATTTAGCTATTACTCGTGGAATCTCGCATCGTACTTCAATGGTATATCTATTTGCGTGATTCGGAATGTCTGTTGAACCTACGTGTTCACTTAAGCTTAACACACAAGGCTTGTCCACGTCTGTTATGATACGTTTATGCGGAACGTTGAACCACGTTGGACCAGATCCCACATCCACCTAGGTTCGTCTGATTAGTCTAGTAATACCCAGGAAGTAATGTCGATATTGTTAAAGCTGATGACGACATTTGGAAGTAATAATATATCTAAGGAGATTTTCGAAACAAAATGACACGTTTCGAAATTAGCTCTTTCCCAGGGAGCATATTTGGTAAGCGCTATATTTCGAAATAAAATAAATATCCAAATATACCTTATGAATATTATTTGCTTTTATTGCTCTTGGCTAAACATCTTTTGAAAGTATATTTTCTTTATGAATTATATTTTTCATAAATGTAAAATGCTAGAGTATTAGATCTCATTAAATGCTATGAGAGTAAATGGGAATTTCGGAATTATTGTGTAAATGTGCTTTGTGGAATTTCCAAAATTAAGTTTGCCTCATTTCAAAGCTAAGCCTTAGTCAATATAAATAGGAGTGGTTTCTCTCCTAAAAGATTTATCCCTCTACCAAGCTCTTCTTCGGAATTGCTAGCTTGTGTCTGTCGCTTTTCTTTTCGGTTACCTTTGAGCTTTTGCTCTCGGTCTAGAATTGCGTGAAAGTATTATCTAGGGATCGAAAAGCCTAGAAGTACCTCTTACGAGAAACTAGTTTATGTTTACTAGTCTTCTTTGTATTGTACTTGTGTTATGTTCTATCACGTCTATCAAACCTTGTGATCTTGTTTATTCTATGGTCATTTTCTTCTCCTATAAGGCCACTCAAGATCGTTGTGATTAGAACATACTCTTTATCTATTAACCTGGATTTGTCAGCAAGCCGTTTTCGGTTTGTGTGTCTAAATTATAGATATTGAGTGGAATCAAGATCGATGTTATTAGATTTGTGTTGATAGTAATTTTCCCATATCATACTTCAAATGAATATTGTTAGAGGATCAATTGCTTAAGTCGTTGGTGGCCTTTGTTCGTTAATAACCGGGGATTAGTTCGTGAATTTAAACGTATTATCGTTGGTTATTATGATCCAAGTTGGCTACTGACTGCAATCGTGGTAATATCTTGAAGACAATCGTCGACAAAGTTAACTACAAAAGATATAACTAAAATGGTAATCAACACAACAATTAACGAGGTTCAGCAGCCGTGTGCTTACGTCCTCGGGGGTAAAATCAGTTGTTCTATTATAGCAAATCAATAAAGCTTTCTCTGGTTTACACTATAAGTCACTTCAATTTGTTAATGGATAGAGGCCAAATGGAATCTGGAGAATGTTCATCCAAGGATTCTCACTCCTAGTTATCCTTTCCTAAACTTTGCAACCCCCATTGCTGCTGATGAGAGGGGGTATTTATAGTACTCCCATGGGCATCGCTCTTTGCTATCCTTGGTTACTTCGATCTTCTGATGTTCCTTGGTTGTATCGTCCATCTTCGATGACCGCCCTTATCATCCAATCCCAGCTCGTCGTACTGATATGTAGAGGATCCTTGCTGTATTCTTGCACTGTCGGCTCCTTATTGGTCGAGGTTTCTGTTATCCATAGCTGGCTGGACCAATTCCCAATCGACAACAACTTTTGTCCTGCTGTCAACAACATTAAATGCGATGTGACTACTCCTTAACGTTCATTCTTTTCCTAGTATCCTAGGTTGATGATCCTTCGATCTCCTCCCTTGGATTTTATCGTCTCGTGATGAGATGTTGCTTTTCTGGGATATGCTTTTATCATTCGCGGTTCTCGTTACTTCCGTGCGTAACCTCAGGAGATGGCGCCACGTGTCCATCCGAAATTATGCATTAACAGTTTGCCCCTTTTCTTTCAGTTATTGATGTGGGCAATTATGGAAGAAAACCTCCGCCTATGCCGCCATTTTCAAATAATGGTGGGCCCTTCTTTCACGCCTTTTCGTGGTTTTGTGGGAGTTTTTATTTTTTGTGATTTTCTATAAATGATGGATTTGGAGACGTGATCTTTATCTTCTTCAGTTCCAACTTCCCTCCTATATGCTTCCTTCTTCATCTTTGATTACTGGTTCTTCATTTCTCCTCCCTTTGTCTCAAGTTTCCTTCAAATCCTGATGACACGAAAACCATCAAGTTCTAAGTCGAAATCTTCTTCCAGGAAGTCGAAGAATGCTGCTAGGGATTCGAGTGTATCCTCAGCTACTTCTTCTTCGCTGCAGGTTTTTCCTCGCCTTTCGAGTTCTTTTGGTGATGTTAAGAAAAATCTTCCCGTTGTTGGTGACGGTCTTGTTCCTGCTAGAGTGGATAGGGAGCTTAACTATGAATTGCGGCGCCTTCGTCCTTCTGAGGATGAAAGTTATCGTCATTGGAGTCTTGCAAAAATAAAAGAATCTTTTGGTTTGACCCATTTCGATATTTCCTTCTTTGATGGTGATGTGGATTTTCTGACCGAGGATATGATTAGGAATTTTCCTTATGATGAGAAATCCTTACTCATATCATTGGTCAGTTAGCTGCTGGTCTTTTCCTTCCTTTATACGATCCTGATGATACTTTCTGTATTGACGTCTTCGTTGACCGAGCCAATCCCTCCTTGTGTCAGCAACTTCGTGGTATACAACAGTATACTAGTAATTTTTTCCGCATTTTATATGAATGCTGGCTTCGTGCTCAAGGCCGTACTCGCATGAGATGTTATGATCCCTTTTCTTTAGCAATGGTTCGTCGAGAAGATTATACTCCTCAAAACTTCAACTTGACCTGGGGGGACTCCGTTCAGAGCTCTAATGTGGTGCCTTGGTCTGTTGGACCTCATCGATTTTCCCCTTCTGCTACGCGAATCCGCGACAAGGTCCCTCTTTTGCTGGATGACTGTGATGACCCTGACTTGCTAGTTATCCCTGGGACAGTTAGTCTTCCTTTTCCTGCTGATCAGAGGCTTCGTCTTAGTTGTGATCTTCGGTGGATGCGTACTCCTCTTCGTGTCATTGGTCCGTGGGTTGCTGTTTTTTAGGAAATATCGGTCCCAGCCTGCCTTTTTCCTTCCTCGCTTGATGAAAGATCTTCCTCCACGCTATCGAACTTTTATCGCCTGACGCTTTAATCCGACTCCTTCGCGCGTATGTATTTCTGTTTTTGTCTTCAGTTTCCTGTTATTAAAATTTCTTCTGACGAATTGCTTTTCTCCTAGTTGCCAGTCCCTTAGGGCTAATGTACCTTCACCTAGCGTTAGTGACAATACTTGTACTCAAAAGAGAAAAATTGGTGCTGGGTTAGTGAAAAATATTGACAACAAACCAGTTGGCGTTACTTCGTTGCCAAAGGTATGGGTAATTGGTATCCTCTCTTTGTGCGTACGTATTTGTCCCCCTTTGCCCGTGCCTTTGACAAATGATTTTGCGGTTTTTCAGCCTGTTGCTAGGAAGAAACCAAAGGCCGAAGTGAAAGCTGTTGATGGAGTTGGTGAGCCCGAGGAGTCTTTTGCTTCTAGGGTGAGCGCGGGTATTGAAGATAGCTCCGAAGATGTTTCCTCTGGTCACCATAGTGATGATGGCGTTGCTTCTCAAAGTTGCTTACCTGCCCCTGCAGTTGTGGATATTACTGATGACGTTGATGTGCAGGATAGCCAGTACCCTGATTTTTCTTCTGCTCTTGAAACACAGGTTAACATGAAAGATGCGGCTGAGCTTTTATCTTGTTCCACCGAGGTTTGCATCCATTCTTCGTCTGGTCTTCTTGAGTCAGTGGTGAAATCTGCTACTCAAGCCTCCCCCTTGTCCTTTGCTGTCGTAAAACCCGTGGACTGGTCTTCGTTCTTCTTAAAAGATCTTGATCCTCCTTTGGGTCCACAAATGTCCATCTTCGATGACCGGGTTTCAGAGTTAAGGTCCGAACATAACGCTGTTACGTTATTGACGGAAGAATATAGGCGTCTTGCTGAGGAATCTAGGGCTCGTGAAGAAACTGCGGTCGCCGAAAATGCCCTCTTGAAATCCCAACTTCGTGATTTTGATGTTAAGGTAGCCGCTGATGTTTCTTCTCAAACGGAAGGGCTGAGTCTCACCTATGCTCGCTCTGCTGCGATAACCGTGAACGAAGCTTTTGCTGAAGCCGAGTGCCATTTCCCTGGCATCGCCTTTCCGAGGATGGATGTCCCTTAGTTGCCCTTTCTTATGGAAGAAATTATTCGGAATTCCCTGCTTACACCTACATTTTGACCTGTTGGGTGAATTCCTGGCCATTTCTTGCCTTTGTGAACCTGTCATCTTGCTTTTATTTTGTTGCTTGTAACTTTTTGTAATCGGATATATCCGAATGGTAACCTTGTTGATCATGAGATCTTCTCCCTAGTGTCTATTATTTCTGTACCAGTAACCTTGTTGATCATGAGATCTTCTCCCTAGTGTCTATTATTTTTGTACCAGTAACCTTGTTGATCATGAGATCTTCTCCTTAGTGTCTACTTTTTCAGGCATTTCAACCTTCTTGGGTTAAGCATTATCTTTCAACCATCCTTGGCCAGGGGATGATTTAGGACATTAACCCGGGAGAAGGATTCTCCTGCTAGGGGCGACGTTCGAGTTATCTCTATCATTGGGATTCTTACGCATCGCCTCATACATATTAATGAGGATCCTATAGATGACCTGTGATCAGCAGGTATGCTCACTACGCCACAGGGACCGGTTTACAACGGATATAGACGTTGCGCCGAATTAAAGCAACGTCTATTAGCGTTGCGAAAACGGTGTTACAAATTTTTGGTAACGTCTAATAACGTTGTTGTAATTAATTAAAGCAACGTAAGTTACGTTTCTTCTTCTGTTGTTCTTTTTTATTTAAAGCCACGTAAGATAACGTTGCAGAATTTATTTAAAGCAACGTTTTGACGTCACCACACGTCACCACTTCCGTTGCCCTTTTTGTTTTAAGCAACGTAAGTGACGTCACCACACGTCACCACTTCCGTTGCCCTTTTCTTTAGAGCAACGTTTTAGATAATTTAGGCAACGTCTACAAACGTTGCGGAATATATAATTAAAATTAAAAAAAAAAAAGAAAAATTATAAAATTCTATATAACAAAATCTGTATTTGCATTATTAGATACCAGTATTACAATTCAGATAAAAATACAAGAACTGAATACCAGTCATTATCATTGATAGCCTGTCACAAGTACACATTGGATTCAAAACAGATACAACAAACCAGATACCCATTCCAGTCAATAGATTTCCATGTTTAAATGATTCTATCTGATGCACAACTTTCTTCCTGCAAACAAGAAAATGTACACGGTGATTATCAGCTGGAAATAGAAAGGAAAGAGTGTAAACACTGGTGTATACTAATTGTAACATCTGATATATTCAAGTTGCCTGAACAATTACTAACACACCAAATATGAGAAGATGCGTAAAGACTATACTCACATCACCAGGTGCAGCTGATTGTAAATCTAAGAGAGTAACTGTTGCAGAATGGTAATCCAACAAGATTTGATGAGCTGATTCCTGCAATTTCTCCTGAAAATGCAGAGTTCTGTGAGAACTGAAGCTAGAAAGAGAAACCCATACAAGTTGACATGAGATCAGGATCGGTTTCATTAGAAACTTGAATTGTCAAATCCTGATCAATGAATAAAGCACCAAATGTTGACAGCAAAATGATGTGTGCCAAATGCCAATTGAGTATCCAAATCATAGCATAGCAACAAGATCAGCTGAAACTTAATTCAGACTCAGCACAATGACATATATAAGCTAAACAGGAAAAA
>JAJJMA010029651.1:0-45954 GCA_023529015.1 Papaver nudicaule
GATCCAACAATTCTTTCTTCAAATACTTAATGACTTCCTCGAACTGTATGCTCCAACGATCAACAAACAATTCATACCTTGAATTATAAATTCCACGGCTCGGTGAAAAAACCAAATTATCCCACTCTTCCGAGAATAATCTAAACATTTCTTCGTTCGCTTCAAACTTAGCAAGGAACGCCTTTTCCAAAGGCTCTCGTTGATCTTCCGGTGTCTTTTTAATCTTCTCAATTTCACCCATCTTGATAGGTTGTATTATCGGTTGGCACTTTTTCTTGACACAATTCCAAATGTGATAGGTGCAAAGGAAGTTCACGGCGTCGGGAAATACCTTTCTTATAGCCGCCATCAATGCATCTTCATGGTCGGTCACAAATACCTTGGGAAGCACTTCCGGATCGTAGAGCATCTTACATGCGTCCAATGCCCATTCATAACTCTCGGTCGTCTCGTCATTCATAAACACAAATGCCAACGTGAATGGTGCCTTTGTCGACGTATGACCAACTATGTTCAACAAGGGCATTTGATACCTATTGGTTTTGTAAGTGCAGTCCATCAAAAGAACTTCTGGAAAGCATAAGGCCAATTGGACCATTGCCGGGTGGGCAATGAATAAGTTCCTCACTCTTCCATCGTCATCCAAATCCTTCTTCACCGTGTAGTTGTGTTGCTCAAATAACCACATCAATTGTTGAATCACACCCCTACCTTGGCAACCCCTCCTTTTAATTGTAGCTCTTGCATTGTATACTTGTTTCAATCTACTATTGTTCTCCGGGTTATCCTTTTTCAACTTCCCTAGTATTTTTATGGGAGGGACACGTAATTCCGACAACGTCTCGATTTCCTTGTACTCATGTGGTTTCAATGCTCCGGCTTTGTAGTGTCCGTGAAGGTCATGTGGACGTTCGTGATTATGACGGCAATCCATGTTTGGATTCATATGCCACAATTCTTCGGTACGGTTGTAGTTAAAAACTACCTTGAAAGGGAAATTCGTTTTCCTTGTCATTGACTTGTACCTTTTATCCGTCTTCCCGGGCTTTCGAACTTGATTCTTCGTGTGTCTTCTCACCTTGGTGCTTACCCCACTACACTCACAAACCATCACTAACCGCCATTCCTTGCATTCCCTACCTTTTACGACCACGCACATTATTTTCTTTGCATGTGCTTCCATCCAATCTCGGCATTCGTCTCTATGTTTCCAAGTCTACATAATCAAATCGAAACAACTAAGAATTTGAAATACAATGGGGTTGACTAAAAGAGAAGACCGAGGTAAAAAAAACCTATCGAGCCGAGAAAAGGTAGATAATGATCTCTAGTATCTTCGTGAATGGTTTGTAAGGGATCCACATCTTCGGCGGTAGTTTCAATACCACCCGGAACAACCTACAAGAGAGAAACACATGTAAGCATGCAACATTCGGCTTTCAAATGTTAGTAGCCGAATCTACATTCGGCCTTTATTCTGGCTTGTCGTGCCAGCCGAATGCTTATTCGGCTGGCACGATAACTCAGTTTAGAAGCCGAATAAGCATTCGGCTGTGAAACTTTACAGGCCGAATTAACATTCGGCCCCTAAAATGAGGTATCGTGCCAGCCGAATGTTACACTGTAAAATAAGAATTCAACTTCTTATTCAGCTGCCTACATTCGGCCTATATTAGTACTTAAGTTACCAGCCGAATCCGGATTCGGCTGCTAAAGTTTAGAGGCCGAATGTGGCTACATATTTCGTAAAAAATCAACATTCGGCCCCTATTATGAGAGCAGAAGTGTTCTTCGTCTTGAACATTCGGCTGGCATAATAGGGGCCGAATATGGCGCTGGTGAGACATAAAAGTCTCACCTTTAGCTCGATTTCGGCCATAAAAAGGTGATTAAACATGATTTTGAAGTATACCTGTGTATTTGAAGCAATGGGTTCATCATATAAGTGCTCATCTTCAGGATTTGGGACAAAAAAATCATCGAAATGGTTGTTTTCTTGAGTTTCCGGTAAAACGTTTCGTGACGATGAAGATTCTCCAATAACCGGATTTCTCGCAACGATCATCGTATGTTTGTTACGTAGAGGTTCACCAATGTTATCCCCCCCAAACATTTCACAAAACACACAATCAAAACAAGAATCACACAAAAAACCCCAATTTTTTTTTTTCCCTCTTTTTCTTCCCTCTCAACACAAAAATCAACCCAAAAATCTGATTTTCTCTCACCTAAATTATCTAAACCCTTAATTATATACTTAAATCTAATCTTATTATTAACTCTAATCTAATGATTAGGACTAATCATATTAGGGGTAGTTTGGTATTTAAAAAAGTTAGAAAACTAAAGGGGGGACCAAAATAACTAAGGGGAGTGACCGTGGGAGGGGATGCAGAATTTTGGGACGGCTCAAAGCACGATTCTTAATTTCTGTCGGTTTTGGAAGTAAGGTATCAAATTGGGTGAGCATGGACCGGATTGGGCTGATTTTCGACTCATCCGCGCCGCACCCAATATTTGGCGGATTTTGGATTCCACATCCGCACCCAATCCATCCAACGGATGCGCGAATTGGGTGCGGATGATCCACTGATTCTTACAAAGTTAAAACTTATCATAAGAAGATATCATTGTGCAACACATGTAAACTGCCGAAACAACCTACATACATATATAATAAGGTATCCCAAATTCTTGTACAACATCACAACTTCATATACAAAAAAGTGACAATAAAACATAAATAATGTGAATAGGGCAATATTCTCAATCCGATCCGAGTCACAGAGGTGGTGATCCAAGTTATCTCCTTTCTTCTTCTCTCTCTCTCAAATGTATCATCTCATCTTTCTCCCTCCAAAAAAGTCCTCCTTTGTGATCTCTTTAGAGTCCTATTTATAGAGAATCCTCTTTACCCTTGGGTGGCCATATGCCCTTTTAACCACTTATTAACATAATTGCCATTCCTTATCTCTTGGTTACCCAAAATGTCTAGACCCAAGCCCAACTAGATAGACCTAAACAAGTATGTATCAAGCCCATTAGGTATTAATAAACTTGGGTCATCCACAAATAACAACCCCAAAAAACATGTTTTACAACTGCCCAATCTAAATGTGCAAAAGTTTTAGAAACCTAAAGCCTACTGTTAGTACTATGTGTCGTTTATACCACACCAAAAAAAAACAACAAGTCAGTTCAAAGTAATTACTTCTTCTTCATCCTTGAGCACTTCCAACGCGTCTGCAATCCAAAGAATGAAGACAAATAAATGAATTAATCACTGACATAGTATATCTAATCCCTGAGTTTTTATTAAATTTTCCTAAATAACCTTAACCCTAGTGGGTGCGGGTGTCCATGGACTTTTGACCACTCCAATCGCAACCGACCCTATATTCAGTGGTTTCTAGAAACAACATCCACGTCCGGCCCATCTTTTGGCGGATTGGACACCCAACCCGCAAAAAACGGTTGGACTGGGCCGGCGGTTTTTGGGTCTTTTGCTCACCCCTAGTATCAATAATATAAAACACATCGAAGACAAATTAGCCTAGACAGACGGGTCGTTGCGATTTCGCCAAGTGTAAGATCTGATGGCCGTCAACTGAAGTATGTGTGGGTGCATCCTTATGATTCAGTGCGCACGTGTGACCCTTTAAAAAACGCTTGAAAAAAAGTGTGATGTTTCCACAACTTCTGAACAGAAGAATATCATTTATCAGAGACCAGATCGACTTTGTGGATTCTTTCAGGTGCTCTCTCACTCAAGAACCCCAAAACCAGATTGTAAATAGTGCAAAAAAAAATTATACTCCCTCCGTCCCAAAAAAATATGCCAGTTTAACTTTTTCCTATTTTTTCCAAAAATGTAGGAAACTTAATTGAACTAAAACTATTTAACTTAAACTGTTTTTTTTTTTTCATGATTGGTTTATCGTTGACATATATTATGGGTTAGCAAAAAAAAGCGAGTTTAAGTTAAATAGTTTTAGTTCAATTAAGTTTCCAACATTTTTGGAAAAAATAGGAAAAAGTCAAACTGACCTATTTTTTTTGGACGAAGGGAGTAATCAAACCTATTTCAATTTCTTTATACTCTTAGAAGATTCAAAAAATCAATCTAACAGAGGTATTGAAAAGAAAAGGAAAACCATCAAAAATAGGGATTAAATCGATTTACAAGATTTATAAATGTCATCTTCACAAAGGTAAACAATGGATACTGTTTTTCTATTTTGAATGTTTCAGGGCTTGGTACTTATTTGGTGGATTTTTGGTTATGATTCTCATGTAATTTACAAAAAACCAGATATTTTTATGCTTAGGGTTTCAAATTTATCTCTCTTAGGTTTAGAGAGAAAAAAAATGGTCAAACCAGGAAGTGGGTTTGTTTGGAACTTCGATTCGGTGTTTTTTTACAGGATTTCAGTGAAGCTATATTTTTGACGGGGGATATAAGTTTTTTCTTTACTTTCGATGTATACCAAATGCATGTTGATTTAATTTGCTTAGAAATTTGAGTAGTTTTTATTGAAGTTTTTTGCATAAGATTCCTCTTCAATTTCATTCATTCTATATAGGTTCTTTATTGATTTGGTTAAGCTAATGTTACTTTTGTCTTTTGATTATGTATCTGATGATTTTATGGGATAACAGGTCGCGTGCAAACCCGTCTCCTTATCCACACAGGATAACTTCAAGAGCTTGGGATAAAAAACAATCTCTCAGCTGCTCTCTGACAAATGATCCATCTTACCATCTCTGACAAATGATCCATCACCTTAATCTCCAAGTCTAAATGATTTTTTGTTGTTCATCATCCAACATTGTGATGAATGATATTGTGTATGCTAATATTGTGGTATGCTACTTTCTAGAGAAAGATCTTTTGGTCCTTCTATCTGATATTGGGAAGCTTTCTTTTCCAGGACTTGCAATGAAATGCAAATTTTGATTGAAATTTGGATCCGGCTGCCTTTAAGATTAGAAATCAATGAATAATTTTGACCATTGTTACACAGGTTATAATTAGAGTAATTGAGTTAGAATCATTTATTATATTATAGCTCACAAGTCACAAATTGAAACTTGGAGTTGTTAATTTTGTGTTTACAGGTTCATATGGAAGTTTTAAGAGAGATAAGAGGTACATTTTCGCACAAGAAGTTTATATTTGTGTTATGAAACTGTAAGCTCAGACATGTTACTTTAGAGCCTTGCAGTTTTGGTTTTTTCAGCCTTATGGAAAGTTGTTATTAAATTCGGGGAAAATACTAACTAAGTTTTCTGCTTTTATTTACAGTCTAAAAAAAAGGCAGTTACCAAATTGCAGCAAAAGCAATCTGTGCATGTTAGTAATTTTTTTTGGCTTCTGTATTTAAGCACTTTCTTTGTCATAGATGTTTTGATCTCTAAATAATTTGAGTTACTAATGTAACCACTTAATTTGACTTTTTATTATGAATGGGTATGGGTGATACATGTAAAACCTGATTTCTTATTTTAAAAATATTATGCAATCGCTAATCATTTTGTCGCAATGAGCTCATTCCCACTGTATAGTCTGTATATTTGTGAGATAGAACTTCGGGAGCAATAAAAAGAGGATTTTAGATATGGCAAGATAGGAAGAGCCTTTTCGGTTGGTTTCCTTTTTCCCCGTTGAGAATACCCCGCCGGATACCGAGCTTAGCACTTTGAAATGTAGAAATGGCAAGCCTGTTTACGAATTTAAAAAAATTCTTAGCACGAAATTAAGTTTGATAGATTCTTTCCAAGATTAGCATCATTTTTCTTACTTTCACCTGCTTCTTAGGTGTATGAATGGCTAAGTTGAGCAAGACGATCGATGTAGATATGAATTATGTTGCTTTCATTGATTTCTAATCACATTCATACTTCTAATCCAGACTGTGTTATGTGCAATTTGTAACTGTATTTTCTTTGACTTGGTTTGATGTTGTTGTGTAACAAATTTCAAGTGATTAACTATGGAGGCAGCATAGCCTGTGGTTTCAGAGGTGAAGCAGATTCGACACCTCAAGCCTGAAATGTCCAAGATTCAGACTAGGTTGGTGAAGATGCTAAATGACCATATTTAATCTTTCACCAGTACGACTTTTTAATTCATACATAAAATATATCACTCCTCCCTTCCGAGATTCATGTTAAATATGAGGAAAGTTTCAATCTTATTAACATTATTAGGGAGTGACCCGTGCCGGAGCGGCACGGGCTATTTCGCAGTTTCAACATTTTGATTAATCTTCCGTGGTCTTTTATAAGGAAGACCATGGTAAAACATCACTTTTATGAGAAAATAAAGTGCAGTAACGACACAGACTATTTCACATATAAACCATTAATCGTTTTTTGGGTGTTTTTTTGTTGTATTCTCTAATATTTGGCATTGTAATTTTTTATGTTGTTTTTGTTTGTACATCCTAAAAATTGTTACAATCGCATAACCGGCCGGCTATAATGCTTCCCGCACAACCACATTGTTAAACAGAAATATGAAATCAAGGTTGAAAAATGAATGATGTTTATAGCCCAGTAGGATTTACAAAAATTTCTATTATTTCGGGTATTTAGTCGGTAAACTGATTTGAACGAAGGAGTGTAAATGGGATAATAAAACCAACCACTCTTGAGGTGACCAACAAATCGCTTTTGCAACTCACATTTGTTTGGACCTTTACACCGAATCTACACTTTAAGGCTTTAAGCAAAGGGTGTAATATCTATGAGCTTTGCTGCTCTATCTTTGAACCTGCAATTATAGGTTCTCAAATCCCAGCACAAAGCAAGAAAAAATATAAATCGGCATACTCAAATTAATTAATTACAAATACCTATCATCGATATTATTCTATGGACATCCTCACTCTATTGAATTTTCATTTTGATAATAAAACAATATATACTTTGCTAATTTTATTTTAATTAAAATAAAAAGAAAATAATAGTACAAATTCTGTTTTATTTGGAGCAAAAGGTAAAAGAAAAAAAATAAGTTACATAGGTGAACAACTAAACACAAAATTAAGAATAATATTTCATTGTGTTGTGAATACTGTAATCTATGGAAGATAAGTTGGTTGGATCCCCTTAGTGTAAATTGTCTTTTTGTATTCATGTACAGAAGAATTACTTTTTCAATCTCCAAGTGTGAAGGCTCATATTTAGAAATTTTTAGTACAGTCGGGTCCAACTTGGACGTGCATCAACTATTCTGATAGTTGTAGCAGACACCATGCCGAACACACTGACACCATCACCCTGCATAACACCGCATACAAAAGAGTACTTGTGTAAGTGTTGATCCTAAAGTCAATGAGCGAATGTAGCAAATTTAATCAAATCAGAGTCAAGGACCAAGAAACCACACCATATCTACACGATAGAAGATGCTTAGTGACTGATAAAATAGTGTAAAGGGAACAACCATTCTAACTAAAATTGGGTTAGTATTCACACACAAAACCACACATACTTCTAAAGCAGCAGGGAGATTAGGTGTATGAATACTAATCTAGTTTAGCTATAGTTCCACTTGAAAGTCCAACCTTTATATGTACATTGTACTCATTGTTTTTGTGATATGGACTTCCTGCAAAAGTCGAGATATATGATCTCAAGGGATGAGAAACTTGTACTGTGTCAAAAACGAATATTTTGAAAACTATATACATACAAAAAAAAATGACATATGTGGATAAATACCTTTACATTACTCCAATAAGTATAGAAAGCCGACGTGCTTCCTGATGCCAATTACATTACTTTCGAGTTTCGAGCGTTTTACTGATGTAAGTTAGTTCTAAAAACAACTACATCATTACTCCAATAAGTTTAGAAAGCCGACGTGCTTCCTGACTTCTTCATCCTTCTAAAAACATTAATATACACATGAAATTGTCAAACTCTACCTTCTAGAAAACACTATAAGCACAAAAATCAGATTCAAAACATGAACCTGGAAATAGAGTGAGAAAGGTTTTCAGAAGAGACATTTGAAGGAGGGCAAGATAATAACAAAGTAAATGGATGGAAACAATCTGATTTAAGAGAAACAATAACCGACTTATGATAATCTAAACAGTAAGGAAGCAATTGTGTATCTCGATAAACATCGATAAACATTAAGGTTGAACAGACACAATGTAAACATATTAGATGTCTAGCTAAGGCTCTATAAAGAAACGTGACATAGAACAGTTTAATTAGTATCAAACATATTTTAACTTGAAAAAATTGGTGAGCTGAATATGAAAAGTAGCTTGAGAACAATCAAGAGCAATAGAGAAGATAAACCAAGCAAGAGTAACCAAATGCAAATGCTTTGGTATTAATAAAGTAATTTTCACCCTCTTACGGACCCCCTTAAGGTGATACGCTAAAGTAAACCCATTTAACCAACTCGTATTTGAGGAAAAGAACAAATTTTTAAAAAACAGAGGGGTATACAGGTGGATATAAACTCATCTCGTATGAACAGACTGTTTTACGAAAGGGATATAGTATACCTCTCTTTCAGCAGCAGTATGTTGTTGTGCTTTAGAAAATCAAAGTATTTTGTGAGTTTAGCAGAGATGATCTGTTTGTTAGCCTACATTTGAGTAAGGTGTAGGACCTGATATTTATTTGTTATCAACATAGACATTATTGATCAGCTGAGGTTTTGGGAATGTTACTTGTACTTGATATTGCATCAGAAAAGATTAAATGTTTCTGCAGCTGGTATGGACATGTGTGGGTATAACTGACCACTGGTAACCTGAAGGAAGGACAAATATTCCTACATTAGCCTCAACACACAACATATGTTTGTATTCATCATTCCCAATATCAGCCATAGCATTGCCTTTTGCCTCAAGGATTCCGCACCACTGTAAGAAAGCAAAGAAAAATTTAACTGATCAGATTGATTTCTCTACACTATTCCTCAAATAACAGGTGCATTATATTCACCTGCATGCGGAAGTCCATCCGATCTCTTCTTCTCAAGTTCAAGAATTACAACATACTGATAAACATGTTATCCACATTTAGCACATAAAAGGATGTAACTGAACAAAAGATAACATAAACTCGAACTAAAACTGAGAGAAGGAAACATAGGTAACTCATCATTTTATCAGAACCAATTGTAGATATGTAGTCCATATTTCAGTGGTTACCTCAAAAATCGTGGACGCTCTTTTATGGGGTCCATATGTAGACAGGATATCGAGTTTAATTAATCACTCAAGGAAGCACTGGGTAAATGGTAATGTGGAAGGAGAATAATGATAAAGAATACTCTCGACATAGAAGTGAAGGCAGTACACATTTATATCCCCATATAACTGGTTAATGCTTCTGCCTTGCATGCGGTCAACTATTTTTAAGTACCATTGCCTCATATTGATGTCCCAAGGATAGTCTCCCCACGTTTGTGTATGTCATTTAAAGACGGTGTCAACAGAACAGTATTTTGGGCTTAGAAACTCCTGTATCTACCCTACAGAAGCCACCAACCACCGCACATCACAATATGTTCAATCATACACATAACTGTGCCATGAATTAGGTGTTGTTATAGATCCCAAAACAACTTATTCGGACTGTCAGACTACAACTGTAAGCACTACCTCTTCTATTTGTGAAAAAATAATACTGTCAGTCCTAAGAACTTACTTCTGCTTCTAGTTGTTCAATCATAACTAAATAAAACTACATTACTGATTTCATTTCAGGCTCTTCAACAGAGCCTAGGATGAAACACCTGGAGTTTCATATCAAGGACGATGTATATTGTATACAGGTCTGAAAATATAAAATAGAGAGATTATTACTAACCTCCATGTCATGTGCAATGTTCATGCCCTTTCCATTCCTGGAGTTCATCTAGTCGGGGCTTCTTATACCTTCCTGCGAACACATCATGAAAAATAAATTATTCCATCTTACAATTTGTTGAAAGGCTGAGCTGCTTGCTCCAATGTTGTGTAAGATATAGAAAATTTTCACTCTTGCTGTAGGCTATTGTAGACTTGGCTTTTCTAGGATGTATCGTAAGAGTATTTGGCATTCTCTCTTCCTACATGCTAAATGAGCTATAACATTTTTATCTTTCCTAGGGTGAATTAATGTTGTCATTAATGGTTTGTATATCTTTCCAAGTCAAATTACTCACATAAGCAACAATAACCAATTTGGCTTACCGTGGATTGATCTCACTCCACGCTTCCCCTGTTTTTGCCTTCCTTGTTGTGCTAGTCTTTGCCTCTGTCAACAGATTTTGATACGTTAGTTTTAAAAATCAGTACTATTCCAAGATCTAACAAAGGAAGAGAAGAATGACAGAGTATTCGAGAAAACAGTCACTTACACTTGTGCTCGTTTCCCAATGTAATAGTTTCATTCTGTGGCTGGTGGTTTGAGTTGTTAAGTTGCAAATAATTTTACTTTTCCTTATCATTGGCCATGTGCTAAAAGTAAATACCGACTCAAAAATGCGCCTCCAACATAGACTTTCGACTTTCACCTAGTTACAAAATTGATGAAGAAATATACTGGACCGTCGTAAATGTTTCTGCAGCAAAAACTTTAAGTTAATTGATAATTGGCGGCAGCCAAATTTCCCCATAAAAGAATTCAGGATAAAAAGAAAACGAAATACAATCAGTCCTTCAAGGAACATTCTTTTTAGGATTTGAAACCCATTCCAATTCATTTATGGTGATCATAGAGTTCTACCCAAGAGGGCAAAAAAACATACAGGGAAAGAAAATCATAATCATCGCAGACAATGAATTATAGCAGATGACATAAACCAAATCCACTCTCCGGACTACCCTCTTCTCACCTATAGAACCAAGAAGATAAAAAAAATCAGCACCGAAATACAACATTCATAATTCAAATAAACTGAGCATCAATATCTGATCAAATACACAAAACAATGATCAATATCATAAATCAAAGAGAGAGAGAGAGTCATGTACTGCCTCCATATATGCGATAATTATACTGCCCCGGAATTGCAGATAAGCCTTTGCACAACGATCTTCCCACCATGCACCACAGTTTGTTGCCATTTTGAGGATTTACGAATCTGCGCAGTAAATCATCATATTGAGTACTTACACTAACAAAATAGAAAATAAGAGTACCCAAAGGAAATCCAAAAACCACAGATATAGAAACTAAGGTGGAAATTGGAAAACGAAGGTAATTCAAATACAAATCCTAATGACCCAAAGTGAATGCTGATCAGTATCTAATGTCCGGTAGCCGCTAGATCAACCAAAAAACAAAGAATAAATTGAATCTGAAAGGGGAAAAACAGGAAAAAAATAAAAATCGGGTGAGGTAGCAAAACCACAACGGTTTATTTCAATAACAACGTTAGGTTTACTACATGGCAACGAGCAATCTAATCAATCACACACAGATTGCTTAAAATAAAATTTGGAAAACAATGAAATTAGGAAGAGGAACTTACATACAGTGCGGGTTTATTTGATGCTTCATCGGAATTTAATAACACAATTTATAGTGAGAAATGCAGTGAAAGCATGCGTTTTTTTAGAAGACTTAATTGCAAAAATTGATTGGAGAACTAAGAAGATTGATCGTTAATAAGAAGAATATATGATAAAGCCATGGAAGTTTAAATTGGTTGTTTTAATTAGAAAAGTCCCAAGATCGGTTACATATTGGAAAAGTGGGGAGGAAAGAAAGCAATTAAACATAGGGAGGAATTAAAACCACGCTAACGTGGACTGTGAAGGATTAGAAGCGTTGGATCAAATACACTTTCCTAGAGTACTACACTGGGAGGGATGGAGAGATCCTGACCACCACTAAAACAAACTGGAATGTATCCTGGCCGTCCCGTGACTCAGAAAACACTCCTGTTTTGTAAGTATAGATATCGAAATTTTTTGGTATTTTTGTTTAGTAATAAAGATGATATTAAGCAGTCATTGATTCAGTCTTTCTGCAATTGTTTGATTGACTTACTGTAATGTTGTTTGCTTGGGAAATTCCTATTTGTCGTAGTCCCTATTTGTTTGGTGTTGTTGACATTAGTACCAACTTGGTGTTTCAGTTATAAACGATAGAATCATGGAACGATTGGAGCATGCGGCAGAGAACTGTTCAGTTTAGGACTTTAGGTCACGCGTTGATGCTCAATTGTGGAAATGTTGCATTAAGGTATAATATCTTCTCTACCAAAGTGTGCTTATAAATTTGATATTTGGTTATTTGTGCATTTCAAATTTTATTGGAGAAGCAGGAAAGTGTCCTGAAATAGATGGGATCTCAACTGCCATGGAAGATATTAGAACATCACGCGTCTGGAACATCCGTTATATGTATATTAAATTTTAAAACTGCCTAATGATTAGGAAATAGTAGAAGTACTGATTGTGAGTGATTGTATCTTTGTACTATAGGTTGTGGAAGTGCCTAATGTTTCTTCGGAGGATATTGGCAGGCTGAAAATGTAAAAAGTGCATCATGGGACATGAGATATAATTAATGGATTTAACCTAAAATCTGACAGAATGGTAGCTATCAATGGCCCGAGTGATTGACTATTTATTGTACATAAGCTCCGGTTGAATTTTGAGCTTCTTAGGTGAGAATAACTGCTTAGTAGCGATCTTACGGATCTCGAGACAATATGGACTAGACGAGAATAACAGCATGGTAGCGTAGTGGGTTATACATGCTTGAAACCAAAACCCGGTAGAGATCTTCAATGATGCCAAGGGTAAAAAAATCCAAAACCATTATGGAAGTCTTTTAGTTTCTTTACTTGGTTTCTTCACTGGAGTTTCTAAGGTTGCTTATCTTTTTTTTTTTTGCACTTACAAAACTTTTATGTTGATGATAGAGTTTGGAAGATGAGACGGAGGAATGAAGAAATTTGATATTTCAGATTTCATATTTTAGTTTCGATTTTTTATATCAGGACCTTAAACCATTAGTTTTTTGTCAAGCATTCTCAAGCGAGTATGTTTTCAAATATCTTCCTGAAATATAACTAGGATATACTTGCACCTGCTAATTTATTTGTGTCAGATATGCGTTTTCCATCCAGTTCTGTTCAAAAGAAGCCCCTATAATTCCAATGTAGTCAATCCCTATAATTCCTGAAATAATAGGTGATTATGTTGTTTGCTCCTTTTTTTGTTCAGTCATCTCCAATGATAAGTTAATTGAGGAGGAAGCACAAGTCTCATGCCTGGCAAATCATTGAGTAATGCAAAGACAAAATTACTTTCATTAACATTATTCTTGATGATTATTCTATTTTTATTTTTATCAGATATTTTGTAATTAAGAGCATTTGTTTCGGTACCTGGCATCTAATTAAGGTGTCGTGGTAATCAAGAGATTAAAATGTATCTAATTAAGAGCATTTTGTATAACCTATAAGTTGGTTGAATGCGTAGATCCATCGCCAACATGTGGTGCTCCTTCATGAGAACTCCGATGGGAATACTCCGCCAGGCAATTGAAAATAATTATGTTTTGATCTGATAGATTAGTCACATTTTTTTCCTTGAATGTAATGGTAGGTGACTGCGGTATCTTCGATGTAGGCAGAATATTCACATTTGAATATGATCTACTGGCTACAACTCCGAACAATTATCTCCATGGAAGAGCCATGCCTAAGGTGTTTATGATCTCCATGGAAGACTCATTAGCCATTACTCTTATACAAATCTATACAATCATAATGATATTACAAATTGAGGTTTGGATGTCCGGGTGTTTCCAATATTTGTTAGACATTCACTTATGAGCAAGGAGGACCCGTGTCGCATCTGAGGGGTAGTTTATGTTCAAATGGATATTTGTCATTTTCTATGACATAGTATTACATACTACACCAGGTCGGAGTGAAAATAGAAGACTTTGATACAATGCCGAGACTAACAGAATATTTGACTCAAATATTTGGTAATCGTCAAAAATCTGAAGTGCTCTCTAATGCGGGACAAAAATGACGTCGATGCTAAAATGCTCTCTGATTCGAGATAACAATGTAGCAATTGATATTTGAGATAGATTTGGACTACAATATTTACGTTCCCGTGACGTCTGCGGCACGGGCAAATCCCTTGTATAAAGAATATTACAAACCTTACAGGGGGACGGACGCATAATGTGGACGCCAGAAAAAAGGAAGCTCTGGACGGAAAAGCTAGGGTTCTACGCAAGGAGGAGAAGGGTTGCTGTGGAGTCGCAACAAACAAGGGTTTTTATGATTTTGTTTATTTTCTTTATATGAATTTCAATAAAGCTATGAGTAGCTAAATACGTTTATATTGGTTAAGGATGTAGTCGGATATCATAGACATGCGTTTTGATCAATTTTGGAGTTTTAAATATTCTTTTCATCATCGTTCTTATTTTACTGTGCGTATAAATGCATGATTGATGTATTGCATTAAGAATGGATGTTAATTGATTTAAGTTGCAAATTAAATTGGTTTATGATCATATCCATAACAAGAATTGGGTTTTGAGATACGAAATCGTCGAAGAACCAATTCACAAGTAGTATAATATAATTCTGATTGCGGTGATAGCTTTTAGGAATTGTATGTAAAATATGACCTTTGTTGAATGAACTGCTTCTGGTAGTTCATTGCATTGATTAGCCTATTTCACAGATATTAATGCTCATAAAGGATTGAACTCGATTACTCGATGTGTTGAGTTATTCTTTACGTAGAATTCATACATTCATCGGTATGGTGTGTGATGACATTAGGAAATTACGGGATATTTCCGCGATGATGTATTCTATGGCTTTTGATGATGAGAGATTAAATAGAAACTCCAAATATTATTCATAGTGCATGTTATGTGATTGAAGATGAACTCTTAACCAATATTCTCATCTCCTGATTATTTTCTACAATTATTTGTTTTACTTTTAATTTATTTTTATTGCACGAAACATCCCCCCTGGTTTCTTTAGAAATCAATAATAAATAACAACCAATACCTCTCTGTGGATCGAATCTGTTCTTACCACTATTCTATTTTATTTATTGTAAAGGTTAAGAACTAAATTATATTTGTACTGTTTGACAACGCATCAAATTTTGGCGCCGCTACCGGGGAGGCATTGCGGTTGTTAGTTGTTTTGATTTCTTATTTTTCTGATTTATTCTATACTTGTGAGTCGTCATGTTTCCTTAAGGAAATAACATGTACGGTGTACAAGAGCAGGCACAACAATATCATGGTGATCAATTTTAATTTTAATTCTCAATCTTTTATAACTCCCAACCACCCATGGAATATTATCAAAATCAATCTTTTGGTTTTGATCAATTTCCATGGGAACCTGTTGGTTATTCTCATACATATCAACCTTCGGGTGGGTATGTAAGTGATGTGGGACAGTTATACTTCTAATTGGCTCTACTCCAGTTGTATGCAGATTCTAGATGGATTACAGGATGTGCAACGTAAACTAGAGCAGCTTGAACGTAATAGAAAGAACGTTACACCAACCGAATCTTATTACTGGATACCTGAACCAACTCCTGATCGTATTTATGATCATTCACCCATTCAACGGGAATAATTGTGTTCTCAGAATTCTGTTGTGAGTAGTGTTGGGAAACGTGTAAACGTAAGAAAACTCTCGAAAAAACTTTATCAGTTGGAAGATGATGGAGCACCAGAAGAAATTATCGAAGAGATTAGTAGAATCATACATGCAGAACTTTGACGACGTTGTGATGATCCACACTATGTCAATGATGATTCTGATGATGAGGATGATGAAAGAATAATTGAGAATGAAACTGAATTGAAAGATATAGTTGAGGAACCAATCGAGATTTCCATGGACCATGATGAAGACGTGAAAGCTGAGATTTCAATTGAGGCAGAAACTGATGAAGTGTGGTTTTTGAAAAGTTTGGTTGAGGATCACGATACACTTGAGGTAAATAGTTCATTAGATTTTTTTCAAAACAGTGAGGATCTCCTTCTATAAGAAATTGTGAAAGGTTTGTCTAATCCTTTACATAATTCTATTTCTTATGATCCTCCTCCCCTAGTTAAAGTAGTTTCTCAAAGAGTTGTTTCTTCAACTTTTAAGAAAAAACCTCACCTAGGATTGGATATTTGTGCTTTTATTGTTCTTATGGATTATTTTGCTTTAAAGTCTACACCATTACTCATGTTTGATTCTAGCATTGAGCATGTTTACCGGGAGGAACCCGAAGAAGTACCCTTATTTTATGTTCTTTACCCACTTCCAAGTGGAGAAAAGTTCAAGTGTGGGGGAGGCTTTCATAAATTAATAGCTTCACTGGTGCTTATGTATGCTAATATTTTTTTGAGGTTGTTACTAGAATTGCAGATTGTCGTTTGGACGGATCCCCAGATTTTCAAATTATTGGTGTACGGGAAATCAATCTTGCACGTCAGGCTGATGACGTTAAACCAAGCGCTACGTGGGAGGCAACCCATTGTTTATATCTGATTTTACTGTTTTGTTTGTTCTTTTCGCAGAAATACAAAGATTGTGCTTAATGGGAGTCAACCCATTCGATTTTGCTTTGTGGGAGTCAACCCACCGGATTTTTACCCCACTTGAATTCAATTGGACGAATCAATTTACATTGAGGACAATGTAGAGTTCAAGTGTGGGGGAGGTAAGTTCTTTGTTTCTCACTCTCGAAAAAAAAATGGTGAAAAACAGAACAGCCATATAAAAAAAATAATAAAAAAAAAAACGAAAAAAAAAACTACAAAAAAAAAAAAATTAAATAAAAGGTTAGGTGACGTGTTAGCTATACAAGGTTAGTAGCAACTTAATCTGGTGGTTCTTGACACACCTGATTACCACCACTTGCTATACTAACACTCGACCTGAAGGCCAGATATGAAAACCTTACTCTCACCAACAACAACTAAAGGAATTAGGGGTTTTGAAACGAAATTGGAGTGGAGGTTGATCGAATGAGGAATACTAAGGCATGAAATCAATGGCAAATACTAAGATGGGTTTTGATGCTAATGGGAATGGTTGCTTCTGAGTTGGATCGGAATGAAGTTGGAGAAATTGGAAGGCTATTGCGGATGGAATTTATGATTCAGGAACTGATAACAATGATTCAAGGAATGGTGTGCTGGGTTGTGAAGATTGTGAATTGCTGGTGGATTTGGGGGTGATTATTACGGCAGAAATGCAAGAACAGATTAATACCGTGATTGAACTTCAAGTCAATTTAGATGTTGGGTCAAGATTTGAACCTGAAACTCGGATGATTGAACTACAGGGTGCGTGTGTGTGCTTTTATGCTTGTGAATGGGATGTATACTTGCAGGGAAGGACCTATTTTGTGCTCAGATGAAAACCAAATGGAACTCACAACTAGCTAGTCAGGAAAATGCACATTATCTGTTTGACGAAACGCCTAGAACAAAGCTGAGAGAACAAGGAAAAATGTGAGCTAAACTATCGATTGCAGCTGATGAAAACTGGAGAATAGTTAGTCATTGTGCTGATTTCACTGAACAGTGAAATGGGTCAAGGTTGAATTCAAGATTTGGAGCCAGGAGGGTGTGTTTTGAGTGCGGGTTTGGTTGCTGTTAGGACAAGAACTCATGGAGTGGTTGTGCTGTGATTCAGACTTTGTTTTGCAAGGGCAACAATTGGTGCTAAGAGACGAGTGTGGTGATTGAACTGCTGGTGGAGTAAGAGAAGATGGAGTTGAATGGCAATTTCACAGGGATTCAAAGTTTACAGGTAGAAGAGGATTGAGCACCAGTTTGTTATTGGGTTGGTGATGAGTTTGGCCGAAAGAATGGAAGAAGAGGATGACTGAATTTTAGAGCTGGATTTGAGTTTGGGCGAGTGTAATGGCTGTAGAGGTTGATGCTTAGGATAGGAACCAGTTGTCGAGTTGGCTAGACATGTAATAGCACATTTAACATGCTACACGTGGCAAGATCTGAAGATGGGAGCAACATAATACGATGCCACAAGGAGCACCATGGAAAAGCCTATGCTACTTTATCAGATCTCGAGTTAATTCAAAATCAACGGTCAGGATGATGTATGCACGTGGCAGTCGCATAAGAGAGCAGTTGAGACGTGGCAGTCATGCAGAGGGCAGTTGAGACGTGGCAGTTGCAATACATGCAACGGATCTGTGTACGGCCACGACGTGGCGCAACCTCAGCCAAGCATTATTCTGAAAGAGAGCGCGTGCTCTAAAAACCCGTGCGGGAATGACGTGAACACACTAACCCGCATACCAGTATAGTAAAGAACCGTGCGGGCTAATCTGTAAACAGTAAATATGTTACAAGTCCTATAAATATAGGACTCCTCTGAATGAAGAGGGGGTGGACAAAAAGGGGAGAGAAAAAAAAGAGAAGTGAGGAGAGAGGGTTTATTCATAAATCCAATCCTAACTTAGAAACAAAGAAAAACTAGAGATACACCATTGTAAGTCCGGTAAATCATTCAAATACAACTTTTATATCTTCGATGAATCTCCTTCATGAGATGAGAAGTTCTTTCACTAATATTACTTCACGTCAAGTATGAATCATATAAGTTGAGATTTCATGTATGTATTAGCATGATCATCATCTATTTTTATATTTCTATCTATGATTTCCAAGCAAGCATGTTAATCACGCCATCATGCATCCCGTGCGGGATCTACCATGTGCATTCGTATTATGAGAGTAAATATGTTGACCATTACTGGTATCATAAGTCATATGACCACGGGTAATGGTTTTCTTCGAAGTTATATCTTAGGATATCATTATTGTGTCGCACTCACATGTATGCTGCGATATTGATTGTGAGCTCTTGATCTAAGCAAATAGACTTTTGCGCTCACAGTTTGGCGCTAGAAACAGGGACATAATGTCTCGGTAAAAGTATTAGTCTTTTCCTAGTGACCTTGTGTTCTCAAAACAAAATAACTGCATGATTATTCTCACTAAGAGAGCAGGCAGCAACGTTAAAATAGATAAATTGTTATTACTCACAATGTTATGTTCATGCTTTATTCTCGCCCTGAGCCCAAGCGATAAAACTGGTGGCATGGCACGACGGGAAAGAGTTGAAGAAGCAAATCCGAAAGGAGGATGGAATGATATTAATGATGTAACTAACAGGATTTTTGTAAAAAATCTACTGGGTTTCTCTCTTGTTTGTTCCTTTGCAGAATATGGAGTTGCTCAAGGAGCCCCCAAAGCCAAAGAATCCGATACCCGCAGTAAGAAGGCGAAGTGCGCAGAAAATCGCCATGGAGCAGGAAGCAAAACGCATGGTTGCAGTCACCAAGGCGAGCACAGTGACGGGAGCGGACTTGAGACAAGTTATAGCATCCAAAGAAGCATCAGCGGCCGCGGCAGAAGCCACGGCGGAAATGGTTGCGATCGCAAAGAAGAAAGTCTTGGAACAACATCAAAAAGCACAAGCAGCTGCTGCGCACAAAGAAATCACGGACAAGAGTGCAGCTACGGAAGCACAGAAGATTGCAGCGAAAGCAGCAGCAGATGCAAGAGATTCAAGAGCAGTCCAAGATGCAGAAATCCGAAAGTATGAAATGGCAAGAGTCATGACAGAGAAGAACAAAGGCAAGGTGGGAGGAGTAACCCAAGAGGATTACTGCAATTACCACGGAGTAAAGGGCCACACAACTGAAAGCTGCCAAGCTGCTAAAGAACACGCAAAGAAGCAGGCCAGCCATCTTCATCAATATGGAATGGCACCGGGCGAGCTGGGAGGATCTTCACGCTTACAGCTACCATATCAGCTTCCCGGGAGTGGAGTCATATCACCAGCGCAAAATCCTGTCATACAGCCTGAGAGGGTGGAGCGCGGAAAGCCACATGTAAACGTTGAGGCCAGTGAGAATGATTCTGTTGAAGAAGAATTAGAAGCAGAATCCTTCCATCAGCATGAAGTTATCCCGTGCATGGAGCCATCTCCTCAGTCAAACGCATCCATACTACTGGCGGCAGAACTAAAAGCAGCTCAAAGGGAACGGAAACTGCTAGCAGACGCAATGGCCATTCTAGCACGGGAAAATGAAGAGCTAAAGGGAAGAGCAGTGATCTTGGCGCGAGCACAGCAGGTACAGCCCATACAATATCAACTCCCAAGAAGTCCCGTACGAGAGGAAGGCTCACAAAGCGTCCAACATCAAAACAATCAGGAAAGGAGAATGGTCACGCATCCTCAGCAAAGAGTCCGGCCACCAGTCGTACCGCGCGACAATCATTACCCAGGAGGTATGGATTATGACTATGAAGTAGGAAATCAATCCGCGGAGGATGACATGGCAGGAGATTATGGCGAGGATGAGTATGAAGACGATTATGGTAACGAAGCGCACGCGGCAAACAGACCAGTTAACCATGGAGCCGTACCCAATAATCATGAACGTCAATATCGAGATGAGATAGAAGAAATGAGAGCTGAGTTAAGAGTAATCAGAGCGCACCAAGGAGGCAACAGATTGGAAGTGGCAATGCACGACGCACAGACAACACCCCTTGTTCCCAGGCTAGCATTAACAAGGATTTCCCGGAAATGCTCACTTCCGACTTTCACATGTTACGACGGAACCAAGGATCCCGCAGCACACTTAAGATATTATGCACGGGTTATGGCACCATGGGTAAGGAATAACGTGGTAATGTGCAGGTATTTCCCATCCAGTCTAAAGGGAGTCGCACTCCAGTGGTACGACAACTTGACTCCAAATTCCATCAGATCGTATGCTGAGCTGGCCACCAAGTTTGTGGGGCAGTACATGTATAACAAAGCTTTGAAGACGGGGACTGATAAGCTTCACGGACTAATTTCCAAACCAGGGGAAAGTTACAGAGACTATGAGAGAAGATGGACGAAGATCTGCCAAGAAATAGGAAATGTGAGCGATGAGGCGAAAATCAGTGGTTTTACGTGGGGATTGGACAGGCACTGCGCACTTTTCGTGGAGATACACGGGTCGGATCCGCAGACTGAAGGAGCATTGCGTATTATACTTGAGAAGCATGTCCGATTGCAAGAGATCCAAAGAGACAACCCCCGGGGCCAGTCACAACGATCTTCAGATCGGCAAAGGAGCAACCAAAGGTCATCACGAGGACAAGGAAGTACGCACCGCACCAATTCGGTGGAGCCCGTGCCTACAGAGAAAAGAACGTATGAAGGAACAAGGCAATACGACAACAAACGTCTAAAGCCGGGAACAGGAAAAAAGAGCTACGATTTCAATGACTCAGTCTACACCAAGTTGAACACGAGCGTGTCACAAATACTGCGGACCTTGAAATCCCGTACGGACATGAAGTGGCCGTGGTCAAGAGGACAACAGGCTTCCCGAAACGAGAACCATAAAGATTTCTGTGAATATCATGAGTTTAAAGGGCATCGAACTGAAGATTGTAAAACTCTGAAGGACTACATCCAGGGATTGGTGGACACCGGATACCTAGGGCAATATGTGCATCAGCAACAGCGCAGTCAGCGTGATAAGACGGTCAAAATTCCGCACAATGACCAAGTAGTTACGATGATCACTCATTCAGAGTCACGGGCTTCTACACTCGTGGGAGGTATAAGCCAGCGGCTCAGAAAGTGCATGGAGAGCCATGAGATTTTTAGCATGAATGGAGAAGCCACGGAACAGTGGGAAGGATGGATGGCCACACCTTTAAGTTTCTCAGCAGCAGATGTGGATCAAGACATAGAAGTGCACAATGATCCGCTCGTCTTGACTCTTCCCGTGGCCGGATGGAACGTGAAGAAAATCTTGATTGATAGCGGGAGTTCTCTGAACGTGATGTTTTACAATGCGTTCCTTAAGATGAATCTCAAGGATGAGCAGCTGTCCCCATCACGGTACACCATTTATGGTTTCAACGGATCCATTTCAAAGCCTAAAGGAGAAATTGTATTGGAGGTAAAAGTGGGTCCCCTGACGGTCAATACGAGTTTTAGCATTGTGGACGCGCCTTCGCCTTATAATGCCATAATAGGGAGATTATGGGTTCATCAGCTAAAAGGAGTCGCATCATCATATCATCAATACCTAAGCTTTCCCACGGATCAGGGAGAAATGCAAATCAAAGGAGATCAGGATATAGCAAGAGAGTGTCACGCAACGGAAATCAGAATGAATGCGGAGCGCGCGGAGCGAAATACCAGGAAAGTTCGCAAGGAAGAAAGCAAGAATCTAGTCATTAACGAATACCTCGAGGAGTCTAAGGGAAAGAGCCTAATGCACGTGCATACAGATCCCGCGTACGAGATGGCAAGCCCATGGAGAGAAGCAGAGAAAAGCAAAAACTTAGCAATTGAGCAACATCTTACCGACATAGCAAATGAAATCCTCGCTACCACTTCAAAACCCAGAGGAAGCACGAGCAACTCTTGTCCCGGCATGAGTCCTGGCGAGTTAGAAGCAATGAAAGCAGTAAAAGGAAAAGAGCACGCTAAATAGCAATTAAAGAGCGCTCCCCTCCTAGGAGCCGCAGAACCACTTTTCTCCGCGGTAGAGCCTACTAAAGAGGTGAACATAAGCACGAATGAATCCCCAAGGATGATAAAGATTGGGACATTATTGGAGAAAGAACAGGAGGGCGCGCTCCATAAGTTGCTAATTGAGTATGCTGACATTTTTGCGTGGAAAATGGGAGATATGCCAGGCATAGATCCAAAAGTCGTGGAGCATGAACTAAAGATAGAACCCGGGACACAACCGTTCAGGCAAAGGTTGCGGAAAATATCACCTGATTACCAGCATGCGGTGGAGCAAGAACTGAAGAAACTTTTGGAAGCAGGATTCATAAGGGAAGTCAAATACCCGACGTGGATTTCTAATATGGTAGTCGTTCCAAAAAAGAATGGCGGCGTACGGATCTGCATAGATTTTTCCAATCTCAACAAGGCGTGCCCGAAGGATAGTTACCCGCTGCCTAGCATTGATCAACTCGTTGACGCAACCGCAGGGCACGAGTTGTTGTCATTTATGGACGGATATTCCGGTTATAATCAAATCGCACTGGCCCCTAAAGATCAAGAGCACACTGCTTTCTTTACTCCAAGAGGGTTGTATTGTTACACCAGGATGCCATTTGGACTAAGAAACGCGGGGGCAACATATCAAAGGTTGGTAAATAAGATTTTCGAACCATGGATTGGGCGCAATCTGGAAGTATACGTGGATGATATGCTAGTCAAGAGCAAGAAGGCGAGCAATCATTTGGAAGATCTAAGGGAAATCTTTCAGGCCATGAGAGAATGTCACATGAAGGTAAATCCAGAAAAGTGCACCTTTGGGGTTACGTCGGGTAAATTCCTGGGATATTTGGTTACGGAAAGAGGAATCGAGGTGGATCCAGCCAAAATTCAAGCAATCGTGGATATGCCGTCACCACGCAAGCTGAAAGAAGTCCAAAAGCTTAATGGGAGCCTCGCGGCGCTAGGAAGGTTTATCGCGAGATCATCAGACAAATGCAAACCATTCTTCAATATATTAAAAAAGGAAAGCAAATTTGCGTGGACGGACTCGTGCGAAGAAGCATTTCAAAAGATAAAAGAATACCTGGCGGCAATACCAATTCTTCAAAAGCCCGAGCGGGATGAAGTGTTGGCTTTGTATATTGCAGCTACGAGTAACGCGGTGAGCGCGGTCTTGGTACGAACCAACCTGAAGGAAGAACAACCAGTCTATTACGTCAGCAAAACCTTGTCTTCTGCAGAGAGAAACTACACCAAATTAGAACAACTCATATTGGCTCTAGTCCATGCAAGTCAGAAGTTGAGAACTATTACGTACGCGTGATCACCAAAGCTCCACTGGGAGCAGTGCTTGGAAACACGGAGGCGGTGGGAAGAATAGCCAAATGGAACGCACAGTTAGGGCAACACAAGATCATATATGAATCCCGTACGGCAAGAAAATCTCAAGTACTCGCGGACTTCCTGGCGGACTTACCCTTGGACAATGACGACGGAGTGGACGAGATACCTGGCTTTGAAGAAGACAACGAGGATCCCAACAGCATTCTGGTCCCTTTCAACTCAAAAAGGTGGGAAGTTTTCGTTGACGGATCCAGGAATAAAGAGGGAGCAGGAATAGGCATTGTCATTACCTCGCCTACGGGAGACCGTATAGTGCATTCATTCAGGCTAGAATTTGAAGAGCACACGAACAATGTAGTCGAATACGAGGCCGTAATACATGCATTACGGTTGATCATAGAAATGGATATCGGCGATGTACGGCTGACAAGCGATTCACAGCTCGTCATCCGACAAATTGAACTAGAATACCAAACTATAGATGAGAATATGATGGCGTATATGGCTTTGGCTCAGAGTTTAGCCTCCAGGATCGAGAAGATCGTTTTTCGACATTTGTGCAGAAAAGATAACCGTCATGTTGATGCCTTAGCATTCCTATCTTCAATGATGAAAGACCTGACTGCTGTCGCCATCAAAATTGGGAGAATATATGAGCCCTCGATCAAATTAAAGGGAGTCATGGTTACGGATCAAGGGCAAGCATCCCCAGAGGAAGATTTGGAAGATAAAGCAACCATGGAAGATCTTATCGAAAAAGCAGAAAAGGACAGAGAAATGATGATAGATGAGGAAAAAGACTGGAGAATCCCGATACGTAAATTGCTGGAAAAAGGTTTAAGACCATCAAATTACTTACAAGAAAGAAAGATTGAGTCGAAAGCTGGAAATTATGAGTTGAGAGAAGGAATTTTGTACAAAAAATCGTTCTCGGGACCACTTTTCAGATGCTTATCCAGAAAGGAAGGCCACCAAGTGTTGATTGCAATACATTATGGGGACGCAGGAAATCATAGTGCGGGAAGATCATTGGCGCACAAAGCCAGAATGCAAGGATACTACTGGCCGTACATGAATAGTGACGCCGCCAACATGTCTAAGAGATGTGAAGAATGTCAACGATATGCCCGAAGAATCCGAGCTCCTGCCACTACATTAAATTCCGTGCTCAGTCCTTGGCCATTCGCGAAGTGGGGGATTGACATAGTTGGTCCTCTTGTGATGGGAACCAAGAAAAGAAGATATCTAATAGTGGCTACGGATTACTTCACAAAGTGGGTGGAAGCGAAAGCTCTGGCAAACATTAGAAATATTGACGTCTTCACGTTCATTTTCGAAAACATTATCTGTAGATTTGGAATTCCTGCGGCAATAGTCTCTGACAATGGAGCACAGTTATCTGGAACGCACGTGGATGAACTATTCAAACTTTTCAAAATAGCGCAACTAAAGTCTACTCCCATTTATCCTCAAAGTAATGGGCAGGCGGAAATCACAAACAAAACCATTGCGCTAAACTTGAAAAGAACCTTGGGACCTAAGAAAGGGGCCTGGTGTGAACAGCTGCACAACACCCTATGGGCATACCGTACTACAAGAAGGGAGGCAACGGGAGAAACACCATTCCTACTCACATTCGGAGCTGAAGCGGTAATTCCTACGGAAGTTATACTTCCTACCACAAGAAGTGAAGCATGGGAAAAAGGACTCAACTCAGACTTGATGTTACAAAAGCTAGACGACCTGGAGGAAAAAAGAGAAGTCGCATTGCAGCGCGTGGAAAATTATCAGCAAAGATTGGCTAGAGAATACAACAAAAAGTCCAGATCCCGAAATTTCGTGGTGGGTCAATACGTGCTAAGAGTCATCCCCGCGTACCAGAAGGAGAAACAAGCAGGAAAATTTGCTCCAACTTGGGGAGGACCGTACATCATTCATGATGTAGCCGGAAAGGGGTCATATGTTTTGAAAAACATGAAAGGACAGACATTACGTCATCCATGGAACGCGACGTATTTAAAGCCATACTACCCTTAGTAGTTTCAAAAGACAAGAAGCGCAGGGTTGCGCACCACGGACAGAAGAAGATAAAGGCTTAGGCTGTTGAATGTGTCTATCTCTGAGAGGAATCGTGGACCTCATTTTCTGAATTTTACAGCACTTTAGAATTTCAAGAAGCGCAGGTTTACGCGCAGCAGCCAGAAGAAGATATGGATTTCCATCACCCGTGTATCTATCTCTGGAGGGGAGTTGCAGACCTCATATATCAAGTACTAGTTCGAATATTCTAAAAGCTGCGTCAACCTAAGAAGCGTGTATATAGCTTCATCGAGTTGCCAAGCAGAAATCTGGCTTCGCATCAACAAAGATAACCATTTGTATGTAAATAAATTTAATAAATAAAGATAGTGCATAGTTATCACCCGTGGACGTAGGTATTTCGATACCGAACCACGTTAAATCAATGTGTCAAAATTGGCGTCAATCATGATACTAATAAAAGAAAAGCCTACAAGGCCCAAAAATCATCGCGAGACCGTCAAAACCAACATTTTGATAAGAGTATCCAGCAAATGTATAGACGGGTAAAAACACGCCATGTGTAATCTCTCCAGATTAACCTCGTAAGTGTCAATAAGTGTAAGACCAGAAGTTCTAATCGATAACAAGAGATGCCTAACGTACAACACAGATCTCTACCCAAAAGGAGCCAAGATCCGGGTAGGGAAACACCCCATATATGATTCCGCTTCCCTTTGGCCAAGGCTTAGCAATCATTATGACTGGGCAAACACTTAAACAAACATTACACCATATCAAAGAGCACCAAAATTAAATTGAAGTTCACAAGTCAGTATTGGCCCGCACGGGGTCCACCAGCCTTTGCCATACTTGACTGGGGCAAAGTCAGTATTGGCCCGCACAGGACCCAACAGCCTTTGCCATACTTGACTGGGGCAAAGTCAGTATTGGCCCGCACGGGATCCACCAGCCTTTGCCATACTTGACTGGGGCAAAGTCAGTATTGGCCCGCACGGGATCCACCAGCCTTTGCCATACTTGACTGGGGCAAAGTCAGTATTGGCCCGCACGGGGTCCACCAGCCTTTGCCATACTTGACTGGGGCAAAGTCAGTATTGGCCCGCACGGGATCCACCAGCCTTTGCAATACTTGACTGGGGCAAAGTCAGTATTTTTGCGATATTCGACTAAGGAAGTGTCACTTGGCTTATGATGTGTAACAGGGGCAAGTATGTATACATACTTTGTTTTGAACATATGTTACCCATCATAAGCCAAAGAAACATTCTTGTTGTTTAAGCAAAGGCATTACCAAAGCAGATAGGACAATCCCATTCCTCAAACAGGGGCAGTAGAAGAGAATGGAAAGGAAAGTACAAATTAAGCCAAAAATTCTGATGATTGACCATTAAACAAAAGGCAGATTACAGCATAAGTGATTACACCCGCATAGAGAGATAGCAATGCAAAATACAAAAACATCATAAGGGATAATCAAAAACAATCACCAGATTCAAGGAAAGTTTGAAAATCTAAAAATAAAAACATTTAAGTAGATGGCGCATTAACAGGAGGATCAGAAGACTTTTTATCAACCGAAGCTGCAGACGTCGAAGATTGAGTAGCACGAGGGTCAGGACGTACAGGCAAGGGTAAGACGGGATAGTCTTTCCCAGTAACTGTGCGGAGCTGGGCATGAAGATTGTTCACTTTGGTAGCATACTTCAGATGTGCGGCAAAAGCAACTTCAGTAATCTGATGATTAAGCACGGATACTTTCTTCTCAGCTTTAGTAGCACGTTGCTCAACAGAAGTCACTTGCGAGAGGAGATTAACGCGATGATTCTCCGCCTCGGTTAATTTCCCTTGTAATTCCAAGATCTGGGAATTTGCAGCACGAAGTTGCTCCTCAAGACCTGAAAGAGTAAAAGAAAAATAAGTACGAGAAGACGGTATACACGAGAACAGGAAAACAGTACGCAAGGACCCCACTCGTGACGATAATATTACCCTTGAGATCTACAGATAAAGCTTCCGCGGTCCCAATAAGAACACAATTTTCCTCTGAGAGTTTAACATGAGATGCTTCAAGAGAATCGTAGAGGGACTGCAGATTAACTATCTCTGCTTTGTGCAATTGAGTTTCGTGTTCAATGCGGACATTTTCATTATGGACTCCTTTCACCGCACACTTCCACTTAGCACATGACATCTCATCATCAAGCCTCCTTCGCGTTAGTTCATCAACAGTACGTCTAGCAGAATCTAGCTCAGTGTTAAGAATATCAAATTCTTCTCTAAAACTGAGATTCTCACGGGAAAGATGAGACACCTGGGAACGTAATTCTTCGATGGTTATGCAATCCGAGTCAGGAGTACGATCGGCAAGATAGGCGCGCAAGTCTGAAAGCTCACGGGTTACGTTTTCCAAGGAAGAAGTTTTCCAAGATAATTCAGCCTCTGTCTTCTTCTCGTAAGCTCTATAATCCGCAACAGCCCTAAGCCTTTGGTGATCAACTTTATGATAGGCTTCTCTACACTCTTTTACTACATCACTTTGCTTATTATATCTAAGTTTCACATTTACTAATTCAAGTGCAAGTTCTTTATTTTGGTTTCAGAGCATGTTAACTGATTCTCGAAGGGATTGAACTTCATTTTCACCCGCCCCTGGTCAACAGGGGGGACACTTTAGGTAATGAGCTAGACAAACGCAAGAAGGAAATGGGCAAGAAAGCAAGAAACAGGAATGTACCTTGTTTTGAAAGCAGTTGAGCACGAAGATCCTCCAACTCCTTGCGTAATGACGTGTTCTCCTCAGAAAGCTCACGGTTGGATGCAGTCAGGTTGGCAATCTCGGGAGCAGCGGGACCAGCATCAGAAAGTTCTTTCTGTAAGTCACTAATTTGGGCACGGGCATTCCTTAGTTCTTCCCGTTCGTCAGCAAACAACACGGACAACTGAATAGACTTGAACCTAAAGTACTTATATAGCATACAACAGCTGTACTGATACTTCATCAACTAAAAAGACGTGAAAGTAATGTCAGCAAGAAGCCTAGAAAAATAATGAAGCAATAAAGAAAGAACGACAAGCAAGGGAATTACCGCGATAAGATTCATCTGAGGGAACAAGTACGCCTCACCATCAGCAATAAGTATCATTTCTTTTACACTGAGGTTGAGATCCAAACCCGCAGTAAGAGAAGCACACCCCGGGTCATTAGAACTGCGACCCCAGCTTTCCCGCACATGAACAAAAGGTGCAGTGGCGGTCTCCTCACGAATACGGGCGCTGATTTTAGGCTCCTCCGGTAACGCGGTAGAAGATGAAGAAGGAATAGATAGATAACCTCTACCAGGGGCCCAAACAAACCCGCGCTCGTCATCCGACAAGTGAATCAATAACTCGGCAACATCAACATTCATACAAGCACCAGAACCGGGAATGGACTGCGAGTCATTAAAAACAGTGGCAACCATAGGAGATTTCTCACCAACGGCTACCGGCATCACGGGTTTGTCCCACTCATCAAAACTGTCCAGTATGACATTGGTTGCATCAAATTCATCTTCTCCCCCCGCGTTAAAGGAAAGGGATTTGGTCTGAGTATACTCTGTGTTCCCGCGAAAGAGGACATTATGCACGTCAGTGGAATCATGAGTAAGATTATCACGATTCCCCCCCAGAATCATCTTGGCCAACATCATCATGAGCACGAGCACCCGCACTTGTTTCATCCTCCGTATCATCCGTCTCAAAAGGACCTTCCACAGATGCGTTACCACGGGATTGAACTTGGGTAGGAATGACATCGCGGTCCAAAGAGGCAGAACGTGAAGTATCATGACGATTGGATCTACGTTCATCATCACTCGCACCCTTGGCGTGTACACGGGAATCTTCCTCCGAATTTTCGTGTTCCAGGACTTTAGAATTAGACGACTCACGATCTGTGTCATCGTGATCTTGCTCGGCATCTGGTTCTGGGTCCTCAGAATCTTCTTCATCTTGTCTTTCGCCTGAGGATTGTTCCACAGCAGAATCCGAAGACTGGACGCCCTCCTTCTCGGATTCAGGAGAAGACTCGGCAACAATTTTCTGTTTTTTCTTACTCACCTAAGGAAAAGAAGAAATTAGTACGGGAATTCACACTCTAAACAAAGATATTTAGAAATCAGGAGAAAACATACTTGAGAATGAGAAGCAGCAGCTTTTCGTTTCTTGTTAGCCACCACGATTGAGCCATGTTCAGGAGTGCTGAAGTCATCAACGTTGGCGGGAAAATCTTCTTCCAGATCCAACTCATAAAGACAAAATCCTTGCTTCCTATACACTTTAGGCTGAGGAAGAGCAAGAGCCGGATCTTTCAAGCTAAAACCATGCGCCCAAGGACCAATAATCTCACAAGGAGTACTGTACCAGGTGTAGTCATGATCATCACGCACTTTGTCAGCCTTGGCAACGTTCTTGGCCTTAGAACCGTCAACATCGCTAAGCAAGCGTACTTCGCCTTTCTTAGCTTGTTTTGCTGTCAGTTGACGTCTTTTTACACCAACACTCCATTTTACACGCGCGGTGGGCACGACTAGATCAGCATAGGTTTTGTTGAAGTTCTCGGGAGTGTACAGTTCCTGGTCCGAGAAGTCAGGTTGGAAAGAAGTTACTTTGGTTTCCTTATCACTACGACACGCGCACTCCGAAAGAACTCGCCAAAAGCTACCAGTATAAAGAGAAACATGACGCCACTTGGACCATTTGTTATTACGACCGCACAAAACATCGTAAAAAAAAGTGGTTTGTCTCCTTGGCATCGTACAAAGGGATCCTGAGACCCGCAGCCAATGCTCCCACAGTAGTCAGGAGATGAGTGTCATCATATTTGTACTTTTTAATCATGTCCAGAGTTAGCACATCATCCTTACACTCAACAAACTTAACCTCGAACTTTTCCAGCCCGAATTTCTTCTTAATGTCTTCAATACTGCAGTGTTTAAAAGAGTAGTTCTCGGGAACGATGCTAATGTCTGGATAAGGATCAGCCTTCACTGCGTATGATTGTGCAGCAGACTTGCCCTTTGAAGAAGCTTTGTCATTAGGAGAGCGTGGACGCTTCCCGGACGGGATTTTACTGGAAGTCTTGGACGAGGTACGCGCACTTTTCCGCGGCTCCACAACTGGTTGATCCACAACTGGCTTAGGGTTCACCTCAACTCCTTTGACTGCATCAGAATGAGCGGTACGGGCCTTGCTTGGCTTGGGATTCACATCAACTCCTTTCCCCGCATCAGAAGGAGCAGTACGGGTCTTACTTGATTTGGGATTAGCATCAACTCCTTTGCCTATATCAAGAGGAGCAGTATGAACCGTGTCAGGCTTAGGATTGACACCAGATTCTTTATCCTTCCCAGAGGGAGCAGTGCGGGCTTCCTTAGAAGATTTACTGATAACATGAGAACGTGAGTCCTTCACTTCACGAGATGATCCAGTTTTAGCGGCAGATTCCAGTCGATCATCTGCGGGAATGGGTTGAGATTTACCAGAAGGCTTCGACCCGCGGTCTAAAGGCAATTTCTGTTCATCCCGGGAACGATGTGTTCTATTTCCCTCACGGTACTGATCGCGATCATCACGAGAATGACGAGTGTCAGTTTGATCACCTCCACGAGATCTATCTCTTCTGAACTCATCACGGGAATGACCCTCTTTGTGCCTTTCACGAGAGCGATCACCTTTATGAGATTCAGGAGAAGGCTTGGGTTTTTCTCCCGCACGAGGGCTACGATCATGACGATTCTTATGGGAATGCGGATCTTCCTTCACCCGGGAAGACATGATAGCCTACATCAGGAAACCATCACGGGATCAGAAAACTAACAAAAGCAGGGAAAGAGCACATAAAAGAACCCGTGCGGGATTTCGGCTTAAGACGAGTAACAGGGGCAAGTATGTATACATACTTTGTTTTGAACATATGTTACCCGTCATAACCCCAAATCCCGCAATCACAGCAATGTATGAATTATGAACAAGGCGAAAAATGGAAAGCATTAAATACGTATGAACGCATCTATCCAGGACGGAAACAGACAAGAGGATGAAGCTAAATCACAAAATAATAAAACTAACTCATAACTTTATTCTTGTCAGTTGGATGAAAGTTTAAGGAGAAAGGAAAAGCAAGATCAATCATCATCAAAGCAAGGACAGGAGTAAACAGAAGTAAAAGCAAACATTCGATTGACTACCCGTAAACCCCTTGATGGAAGGCCATTAATAAAGACAGAATTGAAGACAAAAGGACGCAAACAAAAGAGAAAGGCGACATACCTGGGAAGAATTGAAAGCACAGCAGCAATGGGCAGAGGGACAGATGCAGAAATATTAATGGTGGAGAAAAGGATTTCGGAAAAAACAAGAAAGGAAGAAGAAGAAGAGAGTCAGAGAAGAAGAAGATAAAGGGGAAATAAAGTAATGTTTGACTTATGTTTATCTTAAATATATAGAAATTGAAGTCCACGACCCCACCAATCCAGGGACGGTTACATAAACGTGCGAATTTGAAAAGACAGAAATATTTTCATTCCGATTCTACCCCTAGGAGAATTCGAAAAGAAAGGGGCAAACTGTAATAGCACATTTAACATTCTACACGTGGCAAGATCTGAAGATGGGAGCAACATAATACGATGCCACAAGGAGCACCATGGAAAAGCATATGCTACTTTATCAGATCTCGAGTTAATTCAAAATCAACGGTCAGGATGATGTATGCACGTGGCAGTCGCATAAGAGAGCAGTTGAGACGTGGCAGTCATGCAGAGGGCAGTTGAGACGTGGCAGTTGCAATACATGCAACAGATCTGTGTACGGCCACGACGTGGCGCAACCTCAGCCAAGCATTATTCTGAAAGAGAGCGCGTGCTCTAAAAACCCGTGCGGGAATGACGTGAACACACTAACCCGCATACCAGTATAGTAAAGAACCGTGCGGGCTAATCTGTAAACAGTAAATATGTTACAAGTCCTATAAATATAGGACTCCTCTGAATGAAGAGGGGGTGGACAAAAAGGGGAGAGAAAAAAAAGAGAAGTGAGGAGAGAGGGTTTATTCATAAATCCAATCCTAACTTAGAAACAAAGAAAAACTAGAGATACACCATTGTAAGTCCGGTAAATCATTCAAATACAACTTTTATATCTTCGATGAATCTCCTTCATGAGATGAGAAGTTCTTTCACTAATATTACTTCACGTCAAGTATGAATCATATAAGTTGAGATTTCATGTATGTATTAGCATGATCATCATCTATTTTTATATTTCTATCTATGATTTCCAAGCAAGCATGTTAATCACGCCATCATGCATCCCGTGCGGGATCTACCATGTGCATTCGTATTATGAGAGTAAATATGTTGACCATTACTGGTATCATAAGTCATATGACCACGGGTAATGGTTTTCTTCGAAGTTATATCTTAGGATATCATTATTGTGTCGCACTCACATGTATGCTGCGATATTGATTGTGAGCTCTTGATCTAAGCAAATAGACTTTTGCGCTCACAAGACAGTCGGGTGTGATGGTTGTTTGTGCATGAAAGTTTAGTGTTGGAAAATGGTGGTTGCTAACTTGGTTTAAAGGCTAGTCTCCTACAAAGGATTCTGGTGCTAATACAATTGCAGAACTATGGTTGATGATTTGTGTAATGATGTGCTGCTATCTTGGGTGTTACTTAGTTTCATAAGATGGTGTGCAATGGATGTTGGGTTGGTCTGAGCTGTGAAGAGAGGTAGATGGCTGAACACACACAGATGGTTTGATGGTTTGGATGCTAATGAGTGTTGTATGAGGATGATTGGATTCATTTACTTGGCCAGATAGTAAGACTGCTGTCAAGTCTAAGTGATGGAACAAAAGTGTTTCCTGTCATGTTGGTGGTGATGGCTGCTGTGTGCAGAGATTGGTGATCGAAGGGCTTGTGGTCGAGAAGTGAATGAGTTGTTGTGCATCTATGATTGTGGTGGTGTAGTGAGGTTCAAATCAGATTTCTATAGCCAATGGTGAGAACTGCTGATGCCGTGGTAGTGTGTTTGTGACTTGTTGAGCTGTTGGAGTATGTAAGAATGTTTGAGGACAGCAACAAAGTTTAGTCTGCGACACAGGGAGAAATATTTCATGCTGTTGTTGTGATTTCTAGGAGCTGAAAGAGGCAAAGATTGTAGTCAATTATGGCTACTGCCCACTGGATGTGAAGGATTGAACTTGACTGAAAGTGAACATCATTGTTTATGATGCAACGGGCTATGAGAAGTCCTTGGGCTGGGAGTTTAATGTTAATGGGCTTCAGAAGTGAAGTTTCAATGGGCTGCAGAGTTATGCTTCAAAAATATATATGCGCTGATTTTGGGGCTGCAGAGATTTCTTTGGGGCTTCAAAACAATAAAACCATCCAAAGGATAGTTATAAGGGATGTCCAAAAAGGTATGAAAAGTCTAAGATACCCTTACACATTTAGGTTTAAATTAAAACCCTACATTTCTATATAATTTTCTTCTCTATTCTTTTTACCACCCCCACCACCTACTTCAACTGCCACCACCACTAACATCATCACCAAAAATAATTGCCGCCACCACCATAAAAAAATAACTGCCGACAGTCGCCGCCGCCACCAAAAAAAATTTACGCCCCAAAAATATGTTTTACGCCTCAAAAATAGGTTTTACGCCCCAAAAATATGTTTTACGCCTCAAAAATAAAATTTACGCCCCAAAAAATATGTTTTACGCCTCAAAATTTCAGCCCCAAAAATATATTTTACGCCCCAAAAATATGTTTTACGCCCCAAAAGTAAGTTTTACGCCTCATTTCATTATTTTACGGTTTGGTTTTTTGTGCTCACAAAAATGTGAACCGAAAACATCAAAACCAAACCGTAAACAAAAAATTGGGGCGTAAAAAAATGAATTAGGGCATGATAACTGAATTGGGGCGTAAAAAATGAATTAGTTACGCCTAAGAAGTTGAGACGTAATTTTCTAGAATTAGTTACGCCTAGCTAATTGGGACGTAACACACGGTTTACACCTCAATCGACTACAAATAGCTAGGCGTAAAAAAATTTACGCCCCAATCAACTAAAAAAAGCAAGGCTTAAAACCCCCCAGATCCCCAATTAACATTAGTTATCGAATCAGGAACCATACCATTTGATCTCATTTTATAATAAAGATTCAAAATTCACACCTGATGAATAATTTCTATACTCTGATCTTATAATTGGGATATTCATCAAGTATTTTCTCATGTATATACATTCTTGCAATAGAAGAGAGTAGGTCTGTGGCTTTAACTGTAACCCTGAACTGCATAAGAAATTAATTGCTTCCGTTAATCTTCCGGAAGAACATGGACCCGTTAAAATTGAATCTAGTTCTTGTGAACCTTGTGAACACCAAATCCATCTGGGTTTGTTCAATTATCTCAGTTCTATCAACCTTTTTCTAATCCGATTTCAAACCTAAATTCCATTTTCAAACCCCACCAAAACCCGATCTGGGGTTGCCAAGAATAACAATAGAAAAACCCCTTTGTCGAATGAGAAGAAGAATTATTAATTGGAATAATGAGATTCAGCAGCGGCGGCGGCGACGGCTTTGGGGGTGACAATGGTGAACTGAGAGAAGAAGAATGAGAAATAGAAAACAAAATGATTAGATCTGTTTTGTAAATTAGTAGTAGTAGTTTTTTCATTGCTCTTGATGGTGGTAGCGGCGGCGGCGATTGTGGAAGTTGGTGGTGGTGGCGGTACGCAGTGGGAGGCGCTGTAGTGGGAGGAGGAAGAAGAAGGGAACATTTTTTTTTTTGGGAAAGAAAGAAGAGAACATATATGAATCACGATTTTAGTTTAATTTAGGTTATGTATATCATGAAAGGGTAAAACTGTCACGTTTTATAAGGGGTTTTTGGTTTTGATTTTTGATGACCCTATTTTGTCACCCTTTGAAGCCCCAAAGAAATCTCTGCAGCCCCAAAATCAGCACATAAATATATATATATATATATATCACCCCGGCCGTTGGCCGGGGCTCAACCTTTTTCTATCTTTTTGTATTGTTGGTTAGGTGTTAGTAGCTTAGCACAATTTAATCAAGATTGTGGTTTTGAATTGGAAGCTCAACATATGAGCAAACATAGGAACAGTATACCGACCTCTTCAATCAGTTGTCCACCAAGATGTTAAATTTTGGGTTAAAGAATAGTAATGTCCAGGGCTTTAGAGTATCCTTTGCTTTAGAGTATCCATAAATTCTGTGTTTCTGAGGAGTAATCCATAAACATAGGATTTCAGACATAAAAAAGGTCTTGGGATGTAGCTAGCTTATTTATGGATTGTATAGGATTTTAAATGATTTGTCATTCAAGTTTGCGAGTCCAAAAATAACTTGACTTCCATAAATCACTGAATTTCCAATTAATAGTTACCCAAACCCTTCCTGACCAACTGTTCACAATTTTTTTTAGTATGAGACCCCTTCTATATAGTTCCTTGTATATCTGGATTTCCAAAACTCTATTAAGTTTCAAAACTCTTTTAGAATCCAAGCAAAACTCTTAGTCATAGAAAAAAATGTTTGTGAAGGAGAGTGCCTTAGCTGTAATATTCCAAGAACCTCAGGATCTTTCAAGGGATGCTTGCAATCTTGACCATCTGTGAGATCTTTAATCAATTAATGGTGTTGTTTGCCAGAGGAATTACATTAATCATGTAGCATCCCGAAGCAGCGGTACTGGGACTCAGGTTTAGAGTTAATGTACAGATAATGTACTGCTTAACAGTAACCACACGTCTTTACAACCAAGTGGAAGAAAAGGGAAAGGGACCCATACAATGGCCTCTATTAAACCCAATCCAAAACTCCGTTCGCCTCAATTTCATGTACGTATTCCTCTCATACTCCACCACCAACAACAACAGCCAGTAAATATATCTGTTTGCATAGATACCTGCTGATTCGCTGAATGCACAGGAGAAGTATGGATCGATTTTTTTTTGTTCTTTTTTGAAAATTGATGTATTTTGCCTTTCTCCACCCACCACCGCTGATTTTATAAACTTGTATATGACAGTTCTTTCATGGCAATTTGTTAGGTCTTTGTAGCCCGGGCACATTTTCTACAATAACCAAACCCGCACATATAGGATTCCTCTGGCCGTGCATAAGGGTAGCTGCAGTTGGTTGATTATTTTTTTTTTTTTTAAAGGTTGTTGATTTAATTTTGATTGTAGTGTAGTTCTAAACACAATTACTGGAATTTATATCAACTTCATACGTCAGTGATGGAGACTTTCACAGTCAAATCTATCATCCCTTGTGAACCAACCATCGGACCCATAGCTAGCTACTGGTAAGTAAACTGAACTGCAGAGCTCGTCCAGACCTTCTGACAAACACTTTATGTGCGTGTTTCTTACGACAGACAGATGAATCTGTTGTTGATGTTTAAACCCTGATTTAAGTCCTTCCCTGCACAGCATTCACAAACTCAGATAACTCAAATTACACTCATCAATTGCTTCCCGTTAATCACCATTCAGTTTCTTCGATAGCACTGACAATCGAAGACAGTCCGCTCTTCCAAAATAATCCTCAACTTTGACTCCAAGACGAATATATATAGTCATTCACAATCACAACCTGCAGCTAGTTCTCTTTTTATACGATCCATTTTTCTCTTCTTACTATTATCCCCTGATTCCTTGGCAAGGAGACGAAATGTATTCAAAACCTTGTCGACAGTTAATGGAGAATGCTTATACTCGTACATAACAGATTAGAAACAAATTTCTTTTGCTACCAAACCCAAGTCTCCCCACTTCTCGAGCTCTTCGTTTATTTTTACCTAGCTCTTTCCATGAGCTGCAGCAAGTGTTATTATATATTTACATTCAATTTGCCAATCAGATGCGTTTACGATTCAGGACCGTCTTGGTTTAAAAATTCTTTATTGAGCCGTCATGGTTTTTTAAATTTAGATTGATTGGGCCAGGCATATATAATCTCAGCCATTAAACGGGTGATATATTTGCTCAGGATGGACGGTCCGTATTACACTTTAAGCCAAATTGAATCCTGGCCGGACGATCGCTTTATGGACGGCGGGGATTACTTAAGACAAAGGCATTGCTTCCTTATTATATATATATATATACTAGGTATCACGCCGGCCACAGGCCGGCGCTCAACCTCTTGCCGACTTTCGGGTGGTTTTCGAAGCCTACAACCCAAAAGTTAAGCGTCATTGTTAAGTTGGTTGAAAAAGTTGGGACCTATGCCTACGGCCGGGGCTCAACCTTTTTGTTAATTTTTATAAGTATTATCCGGGATTAATAATGCTCCAGTGTTATTGTTATGTTGGTCGAGTTACAACGGCCGGGGCCTATGCGGCCCCGGCCGTGGGTTAGCAAATTCTAAAGTCGGTCGACTCAAGCTTTGGTGTTTAGGTGGTCGACTTGCAATTGCTAAATAATGGTCGTACGTTCAATAGTCACACTAATATATTTAGACGATTCTATTCACCGTTATTTATGGCCAACACTTTATAGGTTTATGATAGCCCATCTATTTAGGACGGCCTACGGTCAGGGCTCAACTTTGTTGTTAATTTTTATAGATGTTACCCCGGATTAATAAAACTCTAGTGTTATGTTGGCCGGGTCATATCAGTCGGGGCCTATGGCTCCGGCTCTAGGTTAGCAAATTCTAGAGTTAGACGGGGCTTACGCTTCTGGTGTTTGGTTTGACGGGTCAAATTAGCCTGGGCCTACTTGGTTAGCAAATTCTAGAGTTAGTCGGGACCTATGATTTCGGTGTTTGGTTGGTCGGATCAAATCAGCCGGGGCCTACGGCAATGTCACGGAAGCAGCCATATCCAACATCTTTTAGCGATGGAAGTCCGTTCTCACTAATGTGGTAAAGGTCGAGAATAATGAAAATTTTACGAAGCTTACGTACCAAAACCTTATGGTTTGCCCACCTCTTTGCATGTTCTTGCAACATAGATACATCATCATCATGCTGCTGCTTTTCTTGTATAGCAGGTAAGACTTTACAACTCAAGTAATTGTTATAAAGATCTTCTGAATGATCGGGATTAGGTAAGCCCAGCTCGTAGACTATTGTGTACAGAGTCATGAAATTCGAGCCCGTTGGTGATGATTCTTCAGGAACACCTTCAATGATATTTATCAGTTTTGTAATCCCTTTCTGCACTGAATTCCCTTAACCCAGTTTTCATTATCATCTCAACTAAAACCTTGGCAGAAACCTCACCTGAATCCCTTTAAGTGTCTGCAATAACAGATGCTACCTACCCCATATAGACTGGTTTACATACGTCTGTCAGAACCCATGATAATCCTTATCAATTCCACCAATTTGATGGTCTTAAAACCCCAGATGTAATCCATTCATCACATAATAGACAACAATAGCAGCCCTGACAGCAAAAACTTCTCTTGCTTCTGACTACCACTGTATCTCTTTTTTTTTTTTCCGCCTCTGTTATACTGTCACTACTCTACCTTTTATATATACACTCACTTTCCCAATTGCCGTTAATAAGTTTCAGGCCTATTCTAGGTAGTTTCCTCTCTCTGAAACTCTTTTCCGAATTCAATTCAAACTTGTCACTCTAAAAGACAAACTCAAATTCAATTCTAAACCACCACCACCTTGCCTTGCTTCACCTAACTTCCAAACCACCCGCCAAGCACCGCCAAGCAACCATCCAGACCATGGCTAACTTCTTATTTAAGTTTTTTTAACCTAGTCCAAGTCATTACCCACCAGTACCATTCTTAACATACTATTGACCAAAAAAAAAAAAAAAACATTCAACCATTTGGCGATTTTCAGAAGGTTTTCGAAGCCTACAATCCATAAGTTGAGCCAACAGATTACCCGAGGCCTATGGCGGTCAGTAGATCAAAGTGTTAAGTTGGTCATCTCAAATTAGTCAGGCTCAAACTTTTTGTCAATTTATATAAGCCGGTATTGAGTTAGAAATTAACCGGTCGGGACCGTTGTCCCGGCCGTTGCTTAAAGTGTCGTAGGTTGGGGCTCAACCTTTTTTGTTATTTTTTATAGGTATTATCCGGACTAATAAAGCTTTAGTATCATGTTAGTCGGGTCATATAAATTAGTCAACCCACGGCCGGTGGCCGGCGCTCAACCGGCCGGGGCCTACAGCCCCGGCTTTGGATCGAAGTGTTGAGTTGGTCCTGTCAAATTAGGCGGGGCTCAACCTTTTTTGTTATTTTTTATGAGTAAGAGTCTATTATGATACATAATTTAGCCAATGGAAATCGTTATGTGTTTCTAGCATACCTTATCGACACAATGATATGATCTTCCTACCGTTAACATAGTTTGGCGAACTACTATGTATTCACTGTCACTGCCAGGAATATTCACCAAAGGATAAAATTTAAAAGAACATTATCGAGCAAATAAGCTATCCTAACATATTGAATAATTTAGACTACTCTTATCCTGTATTCTATTATAGAGAGTAATAAGAGCAACGGTTAAGTATACATGCCAGTCATAGTCCAGTATTTCTTCTCATATCATCCCCGTTTTGAGCTATATCACCAAGAGCACTTGGAATATCCCTGCAAAACAATGGGAGCAAATTCAATACTCTACACATACGACACAAAATAGTTTTTAAACAATAATATTTTCATGTTAAAGATAGTTTATTGTAAAAATGACTTAATTCTCCATAGCAAAAATGTTTTAATCAATTTTAAGAGTCAGTATATCGAGTTCGTGCTTCGCTACATGAATCATTTTACCCGGATCACATTACCCTGCATTTTCTAAACTTCCTAAGCAAAAGTTAAATTCAGCATGAGCCTGCAAAGATCAAGAATCGATGATAGCGAAGAAGAATGAACACAGCAAATAAGGGGATAATTGTTTTCAACATAGAAAATGAATTACATAAAAAGTCAAAAAGAATGTTAGGAAAGATATTACCTGTGTGAAAGAGAGCCTTATATAATAAATATATACTTTTATTTATTTTTTCAACTGATATTGGGTTAGTATTTATACGTCTAACATCACTACTTCCAGAAGCAGTATAGATTAGATTTACAAACACTAACCCAATTCAGTTAACAGTTGTGTTGTCCTCTTGAAACTGTGTAGAGTATCAGACATGCAAGAGCTGCTTACCCAAAGATGAATTATTTTCATCGATTGATTTCATCATAACAATCACCTGCCTCTAGTAACTCATCCCATCAGTATGTTCTTTCAATTTTATCTTCACCAAGCACTATTACTGGCAAACTCTGTCCCTTCACCTGAAAAATTCAACGATAACAAATTCATTAGTTTACTACTTAGGTTAGTTTGCGTATCTCAAATTCGTGGTTTATGGCACCTGGAGAAAAAAAAATCCAGCAGCCATAATTCTGAGCGCAATTAAAACGTACTCGGCCACATTATGAAGTAGATCGACCACAACACCTCCTTTTCCAAACCCAGAAGATTTCAAAACCGTCGCGAACTTTCAAGTGTCTCTAACTTAACGTGGTTGATCTAAGATGATTATCTTTTACACTATGTGCAAGAGCTTATTGGTATAATTATGATGGCATCATATTGTAGTGCAATACTCAGTACCAAAATGTTAATACAAAACGTGACAGTTGTGCGGCAAAGAGTACCGACTACCTTATAAGGACAACTTCTTTTAGCGGAATTGTACATCTGAATCTGCATATCAAAACATGAGTTAGAGGATAAAAAACCAAGAGAATGAAACTGCACAGCAAATACATATTGTTACGCTGAAATCTCTATGTTGCACTTTCGATTGTTCTTCTCTAGAAATTCCATACCCTGCATATCTATGTTATCAGCAAAAGAAAAGAAAGAAAAGAGAAATGAAACATGGAAAATTCGAGCAGGAAGTCATGGTTGCAAACTTCTCAATACGCTTTACCTACAATCACACATAGCCTTCCCGCTTGAGGTACAATCAACCTTCAGAGATGATTGAAATTCATTAGTTTTCTGAATTTTATAAGTCCAACGAACAGAATGCCATGGAAGACCTTAAGTTCTAATGCACAGAATTTCAGCATACATATCACGCCACTCCTAAAATTAGCCAGAGAATCTAGCAGTCTTCCTTGTAGCACTGACTTCAAAGGCCTGACAACAGCACCACCAACACATTACAAACCAAAACAGATGGAAACCTGGTTCACCCTGCAACCACAATACCATGAATAAGTTCAAGAAATTAAGAAAATCATTGTTAACCAAGTCCAAGACGTAAGCAAATAACCAATGGTTGAACCTCATACATACATAGACTCGGACTACATCATCAGAATATTCATAAAACTCATACAAAAGCGTTCATAAAAATCATACAACTACAAAACTCAAAAACCTCGTTCAGCTCGTCATTTTTGATACTACACCTTTTTCCTCTTCTGGATGCATACATCTGCGGTTCTGGGATTTAGGTACTGCATGCTCGTCATTGCGCTGGCTGTAACCCAACACAAAAAGGATTACCTAGCAAATTAAGATTCCAGTACACCAAATTCATTCAATTATGCCAAAGATAATTCAGAAATCGCATACGAACCTTTTGTAATAGTTATCGAAAGACATGGGACCATGTAGGAAGTCAAAACCTGAGCAAAGATTTGAATACGACTGATCTCTATTTTGTTCTTTTTCTTCTCTAACCCAAATGGGAGATCATGAGAATCAAACAGGTAAAAGACCAAAACAATGTAAACATTCCCAAGATAGAAGGTAAAGAATAATCTGTAAGTGAAGACAAAGAGGCCATACACATCATTAGAATTTTTTCTGTAACTTATCAAACAATCAATCGTTACATAAGACCTACACCTCATGTATAGAGACTCACAGAAAACAATTTGGCCATTGACTTCTCTTAAGCATGTCAACAATAACATTAGGTAACTTCAATCCAAACCTAACCTACATGCCCAAAGGCAAATCTAAAACCTTAAAAGGCTTTAACATTTACATATTCAGAAAGACATCGTATTCACCGGATTTGAAAGCAATATGCCAGCGCTTCATATACTGAGTAGGTGTTTATAGCTACAGGAGGTGGAAAAATATAAAATGTTAAAAGTTAAATTCAAGTTTTGAGAAAAGTATTAGTAACAATACCTTCAGGTGGTTCAGTGTCTGAACTCGATAGCATGATGATTATCAATCATAAAGTAAAATTGGTTCTTCAGTAATCCTTGCAGATGCCTTGTCTATTACGATCTTACGGGTCTTCATAATCTCTTCTCCATATGTTGTACTTTCCCTTGACTGTGGTGTACAATTAATTTGCATCGGGTTATCATAAGCTCTTGTCCTGCTTTATCTTCTACAAAGTTAAGAGTTCCCTCCCTTGTTGATGTGTTTCCTGCACGACTGTTGTAATGTCATACATTCAATTAATAACGACTGTTGTAATGTCATACAATTCAATTAATAAAAAAATGATAGATACAAAGGACATAACTACAAAAATATGGTATTAGATGTATATGCTTCACGGGATTGAAGTACCTGATGATTTCTAGGATATAAGCTTTCAAATCCAGAACGTATTTCCTCTTTTCATTCGCTATACCACTGGGGGCCTGCACCGAAGGAGACTGGCACCAACATCCCCAATCTGGTATCGTAGTTCGGATTAGTTATTTGGTCCTAACATAATTACTTTCCTACTTCCTGGTTAATGATGACCATTGTTGGTTCTTGCATCAAAACCTACACAAATGAGTAGCTTAGCCACCTTTTAGTGCTCAACCAAGTAGTCGTAGTGGATTTAGAATAAAAATTCAAGGAACTTCCACTAACTGGAAGTACCAACACTTAATTAGATCTCATATTCATCGACTACAGAACCAAAATTTCCATTAGAACTCAACAAAATCATGACAACCCTCCACTTCAGATTTCATAACAGAAGTTACGAATTTTAATCAAAAGTAACTCGAAAGCAAATTACAGCGAACTTGGTGTATACCTGAGTTACTTGAAACTGCAAGTCTAAAAACAACTTCATCGTTGTTCTTGTCACCTTTCCTTATTTTGCTGCTTTTAAACATTTTTGCTTCACTTCAACAATTCACAACCCAAACACAATAAGTTCTCATTCATTAAACCTAATTTGTGGAAAACAAACTGAAATTAACGGTGAGAAAGAAAAAGCATTCTTATGAATGAGACTCACTCTAAAGTCTAAACAGTGAGAAAGAAAAAGTTTTTTTTTTCCTTTTCTTCTCCAAAGCGAATGGGAGATCATGTGAATCAAACAGTTGGCAGAATCTTCAAAACAATACCTGAGCTTTGTGGAACTGATCTACAGAAGTTGGGCAATCTAGCACTTCGTCATCGTCCAACGGATCTAACCTTTGCCTTTTACTCCTGAAATATCATGCAAAATATGACATGATTATAAACTTTACAACTTCCTCTGGTAATTGTGAGAGCTAGAAAAGACATTTTATATTCTGGAGTAGCAATGATTATGAACTGGTTCATTAACTTTAACACCCTGTTCGTCAATTTTTGCTTTTCCTTCACTTGTTTTCCGCTGTTTGTCCCTTTCCCACCGCGCTTTAGCAGCCAATGATCTTGCCTGTCAATTTGCAAGTAAGATTTTAACTGAAAACTAAACCAATGAATGTTCTTACACGATACTGTTTTCGTAATTCAGAGTCATACTAATGATTTTTTTCCTTCCTTGCTTTTTTTTCTCTGATTCTCTACAACGACGCTTTGTCTAAGATGTCTGCAATCTGACTTGTGAATGAGGTGAAGCTAAGTACATTGTTCTATAAAAAAAATAAAAAGACAATAACACACCCATACAGTAATCTTAAATCTCACCTCTGTTCTCTGGATTAGGAATTGATTAGGTTCAACAGGTCTACATGCCCGCTTATTAACCTGTTAATTAAAAATATTGCTTAAAATCAATTGCATACATCTGGCCAAACACACTACAACTACACTTGTATGACGCTGGTTACCTGGAGATCATTCTTTTTTTTTTTTTTTGCTTGTATCTCGTTCTCCAAACGGTCTTTCTCTAATCTCTTTTTCTCAAGGTTCACAATTAACTCCCACGCTTCTGCTTCTACTTTTTAACCTGTTCTTCCCTTTCCAGTTTTTCTCGTTCAAGACGAAAGATTGCATGTTGTTCTTCTGCGTCAAGTTTTGCTATCTCTTGTCTCTTTTTTTGCACAATTGTTTGAAAACAATTAGTGTAATCTTCGCACGGTCAAGATTCTGCGATTAAGTTAAAGACCAAACATTAGTTCCATGGATGCATTGCAAAATTCAGACTAAATTACAGAAAGCAAGCATATAATCTGTCTAGACTAAAATAGTAAAAGCTTCGGCATAGTATTGCTCTTCCACTGTTTAGGGGTTACATATTGTACTTTTCCATGTAAAACACCCTTCGCTAATCAAGTGCTTTGAACCGAAGGTGTCAGTATTTTCCATCAATTCATTTAAAGACACTAATGAGGATTCTTGACGATAAAGAAGAGTATCATTTACCCTGTATGATGCTACCAAAATATTACAGATAAACGTGACCAAAGACTCACCTCATGCTGCACAAAGAGCTTGAGAATTAATTCGGACTGGTATATTCTGCAACCTAACCTCACACTGTTTCTGGAGCATTAAAATCAACTGGATTGAGGATCAATTCGATCTGGTATATCCAATTCAAACCGATGGAAATATATTCAACAAACTGCAATGAGGGGGGGAAAAAACTACGATGCTACCCAAATACTATTTACTGAACAGAGCGAAAGACTCACCTCAAGTTATTCAGCTTGAAAAATCAATTCGGTCTGGTATGTCCAGTAAAGTAACTCACGCTGATCTCGCAATTTCAAAATCAATTTAAGGAGCAATTCATTCAAACCGAGTAGTTTTTTGTC
>JAJJMA010029653.1:0-16839 GCA_023529015.1 Papaver nudicaule
CGCGAGTGGGCATGCTCCACACGACTCAGGCAGTTACGGAAACCAACACATGTCCTCCACTCCTCCACTCTTCTAAGACTTCCACCTTCTCTGTCGAGAGATCAGGGTGAGTTCAAACTATAAATAGAGGCTTCCTCTATTTTCCAAGGCAGAACATTAAGAACATCAGAAACGTTCAGAATACCTAAAACAGAAACAACCAGAGCCTCAGAGAAAACACCTGAGAATCGAAACACGTTTCTAGCCTTGGAGATTTCCAGTCGACTTCACGACGGAGATCTTGAAATCTTACACCCAAAACACATCCTCAACCTGATCTCAAGTTTCTTCGCTGTTTCCCTCCCTAGACCAACCTCTATCCTCTCTGTGACCGAAGCAAGACGGGAACGGCCATCCTTGGTTTAGGCTTGTCTTGTTCGACTTTGATCTCCGAGCACTACGAAAGTACCCAGAGACGGTACATTGTTTTTCCAGGTAAAAACAAGTGGCTAGTAGCGCGTCATCTTGCCCCCGCAATGATAGCCTGAAGTTGTAATATTATGTTTGCTCCACTCCCATAATTCCATACGAGTTTCTGAGATAGTCCGTCTACTGCAGTTTGCTTTGCCTTTAAAGTGATCCCGCACTTCAAAAGAAATGAAGCTAGTGGTTGTATGAGGTTGCATTCCCTTTCTAAATGGTTGGCCTCCTTTCGCAATGATCAACCGTATCACGCTTCAGCTGGTTAAGCTCCTGTAGTTGGTTGCTGGTGATTGCGAGTTGTTGTATGCTCCTGTAGATGGTGAAAAATGGAAGAGGGACAAAAATGTAAAACGACTCACTGATTATGCCTTACCTAAAGGCAATTGCCTACTCAGGCACATCTCTATAACTCAGAATGCAACCTATTCTACGAGCTGAATATACTCTCTATGAGTTTTCTCTTATAATTCCCGGTGGAGAGGATGATATCATGGTGAAGTACCGACAACGCCACCAATACGTACACCCATCAGTTTACTTCATGTCGACATCGCCTCGAATTCCTCGATATCAGAACTAAATTGCTCAATGGTATGTGGTGGAGAGTTAACAGAGACGCATTCTCACGGATTTCCTATTAAAATACGACTCAACACCTGAGTCTCAATGAAAACCTCAGAAACATCGCGGCTTTAGGACTGTCCAGAGCTCTCTGAGAAGCATACAACAGCCTAAATACACTTAGGCATGCCACACTTTAAACACAGAATGGTCTGATATACCATGGATAAGCACGCCATGACCTAAAATACGCCATAGCGTAAGTGCACAAGTACGCCATAGCCAAAGTGGCATAGCCTGAATACGCTACGAAAGCATTGGCCTTGGTCAAGCACCAAGACCTAGCCTCGAAGCCGTGGCGCCGCCCTCATAGGCGCCACGAGAAAGTTGGCCTTGGCCAGTGGCCAAGGCCGTAGCCCCTAGGCATGGCGCCATAAGTTATGGCGCCACAACAGTTGGCTTTGGCCAGTGGCCAAGGCCGTGGTCTCCTAGACCATGGCTCCATAAGAATGACGCCATACCAAAACTGGCCTTGGCCAGTGGCCAAGGCCGTAGTGCCAATGCAGCGGCGCTATGATGCATAGCGCCACGAGATCTAACCTTGGCCGAGGCAAAGGTCGTAGCTGTTATGCCATGGCGCCATACCCATGGCGCCATGAGTTCCTGGCCTTGGCCAATGGCCAAGGCTGCCGCTATACATCCAATATGCGTGTCTCTAGCGCCACACTCACATTGGCCACATAGTCATAGCCACACGACGCTGTTCAAACTCAACACAACCATGCAATGTCTGCATACCACTCGAGATATCGAAACATCACACGGGGGGATAACTTTAGGGGTATTGGTCTGGCGGTCAACGGCAGTTAGAAAGAAACTGATAGAGATGATGGACAATTACGAGAAAGTGGTGCTGAATGGACCCGTTCTACATGACTCAAGCAGTTACAGAACTTAACTCACGTCCTCCACTCTTCCACTCTTCCACGGGTTCCACCTTCTCTGTCGAGAGATCAGGGTGAGTTCAACACTATAAATAGAGGCTTCCTCTATCTTCCAAGGCAGAACATCTTTCTAGAGCATTCATAAACATTCTCAGAGCCAAAAAACCTGAGCAATGCAACACGCTTCTAGCTTTGGAGATTTCCAGTCAACCTTACGACGGAGATCTTAAACTCTTACACCCAAAACACACACATCCTCAACCTGATCTCAACTTTATTCACCGTTTCCCTCCCTAAATCAACCTTTATCCTATCTGTGACCGAAGCAAGACTTGAACGGCCATTGACTTGGTTTAGGCTTGTCTTGTTCGAATTTGATCTCGAGTACTACGAAAGTACCCAGAGACGGTGCATTCCTTTTCAGGTAAAAACATTTGGCGACCACAGTGGGAGATCAATCTCTCGGTCCCAGAAGGTTTTCCTTGAAGAGGCAGTTACTCTAAGGATGATGGCGCGAGAAGTTCATCTCGATAGGCCGATTCACATCGAGAGATTCACTGCTTACGAAAAATCAGTAAAAGAGGAAGCTACCCTTCTCATCGAAAAGCTAGGCGAACTCCTGCATTTCTCAAAGGGACAACGTGGAGATACGTTTGACGCTCTTAGCCGCATCGCTTTTGGAGCAAACCTGACTCCAACCATACCCATGATCTCTGAGATTTCCATAGCAGTTGATCCACAGACGCAAGACATCACCTTTACCGACAAAGATATGATGGCTGAAGAGGGACACAACCGTGCCCTCTATGTAACTGCTCACATCAAAGGAACGGAGTTCAAGAGAGCGTTGTTCGACACCGGAGCGGCAACCAACGTGATTTCTCTCAAAATTCTAAGAATCGCTGGATCCCTAAACAACAGGTAGTCTACCACCCGATCATGATGAAAGACTTCGAGGGGAACAAAACAAGTACCTACAGACACGTCAACTTGGAATTGAAGGTGGGACCCATCCACACGAAGGCTAAATTCCACGTGATCGAAAAGGAACCTAAATACCACATGATACTGGGAAGGCCATGGTAACACGAGAACAAAGTCGTCGCTTCTACTTACCATCAGTGCTTGAAAACAGTTCTAAACGAAGGTATTGTCCGTGTGACTGCATCTCTCTCTCCATACTCATTAATATACGACGCCGAGTTTGTAGATCCAAAGGACGAGGCATCCCAGTGTCAAAACAAGATCTACAGCACGCCACTCCCGAATTGGACATCCCTGGAGAGACACGATCTGCAACGACAGTCAGACAGAGACACGAAACAGGGGCAAGGAGGAGGTAAGGCGGCAACGCAGAAAAGGACAGGAAATTTTGTGGCGACCCGGGATACTAAAGGAAGAATGGTTTACCTGCGATGTCAATGTTAGCAATTAACAGGGGAGACTATTAATAGCTCTCCCCGCCACAGAGAATGTAACTACAATAAACAACAGGTCGAGGACGAAGTCCAGGAGGCGCCTCCACAATTGCAAGATGGGACGGACTCCACCTCCGATGCACTTGAAATAATCAACATTGGAACAAAGGAATCACCCCGACCGATCTTCATCAGTTTAACCTTGTTACCTGAGGAGCGCACTGAATTCATAAACTTGCTGAAAGAATATCAAGACACGTTCGCTTGGACGTACGAGGAGATGCCAGGACTCGACGAAAAATAGGTAACACACCACTTATCTATCACCCCGGGTTCTAGACCAGTCAAACAACAACCGAGGAATTTCAGGCACGACGTAGAAGAACAGATAAAAACCGAAATACAGAAACTGTTGGCGGCAGGATTCATCAATCCAATCCAACACACTACCTGGCTGGCCAATGTGGTACCCGTCAGAAGAACGGTCAAATACGTTGTGAGTGTAGAAAATGCCTTCAACGAAAAAAAGCATCCTAGAGGTGAAGCTGCGTAAGAAGAATATCTCTGAGAAGTACAGAATCATCAGCGGAAGACCACAGCGAATTACCAGGTGTGAGGAGATTAGTGTACAGAGCCGCTGAAGCTACATCAGCGAGTATCGAAGGGCGAACTGTGATCAGCGGATAAAGGACACGTCACCGACTAGAAGCTGAGAAGTAGTTGGGCATTTATGAGAAGATCAGAGCGGTCAGGTTGTCAGAGTTGATCGTTGACTCAGTGGTATCCGCGTCGGCAATCCTTATCCAAAAGAAGGCTAGTCCGCTGAAGTTAGAAGATTAGAAAGTAAGGTCACAGACCATGAGTACAACCGCGTTAGCAATCCTTATCCAAAAGAAGGCTAGTCCGCTGAAGTTAGAAAATAGAAAGTAAGGTCGACGACCATGCTTGTCGGCGAAAGAGGACAAATAATTGTTGAGTGTTAGGGTGTATTCGCTACGTGGCGCAAGACTAAGGAAGTGTAACTTAGCTTTTCCTAGGAGAAGATACACCATAGAAGAATTCTAGCATAGGATTCCCATTAAGGGTAATTTGGTAAATTCGTCGAGTAGGTCTCATATAAAAAGCAATGTAATCCTAAAAGAAAGAGGGGCCTCTACTACTTTCTCTCTCTACCTCATCTTCTTCTCTACTACTCCCTTCTACTCAAGAACATGAAGAACAAATCTAGTTTTTTTTTTTTTATTTTTTTTTGTTAAGTCCAAATTGTATTGATGATCATAAGAGAATTACATGGAATCAAAAGATCCTAAAAAATAACATAATCAATGTAACATAGCTAAAGCAAAAAAACTACTACTGACGCCTAATTCCAACACCTCTTAACCTTCCCCTTGATCGGCCCACCCTGCAAGAAGGGTGGTTGAAAATTCTTGTCATAGTATCTTCATACCTATCTTCAAAATCCACATATTCCTCATCATCCTCCTCGTACTCTTCCATCCAAAAATCTTCATATTCACTTGGAGCGGAATTTCCAGACAAAGCAGGAAACATAGCTTTAAAATTCACAGGAGGACTTTTATTTTTCTCATTAAACCACTCCTTCCCATAATTAGGATCATTAATGAACTTTTCCCGAACAGCCGCATTTTCAATTTTTCCAACCTCCATAAGTTCATCTTTAGTTAATAAAACAGTTTCATCTTTACTACACTCCCTGGATGGTCTTTGTGAAAAACCTTTACTTACCTTTTTACCTAAGACTGCATTCTCGACCTCGGCAAGGAAATGTGTTTCAGTGACAGTTTCCTCCAAAGACCCATCATCATTCAAAATTATTTCATCAGATTTCTTAGCATTAACACACGCCTGGATAACGGCCTTTTTGGCTATATTTTCCCTCTATATTTTCTCTTGCTCAGCATGTGCATCATCGGCCCATCTCTGCCTATTCTTCTCGAAAAAAGCCATATCTGTATTTAATGCCTCCCTTGGTGTAACCACTCTTCTTGGAACGAAAATTTTAGTTGGAAGCACATGAGTCGTCACATATGGAGTCTGAACTGTGTTATTATTCATACCTGTCGATGCAGCGTCAAAAAATTGCCCACTTGTAACTGGCGCATCATTTGTTTGATACCCAGATATTAAACCTGCATTCTCGTTCAGACCTGCCTTCTCACTTTTATTAGTCTTGCTCAACCCTGCATTCCCAGTACCTTTTTTTGTATTACCATTACTCCCTTCACTTTCAACTACTGACATAATCATTGAACCACCAGTCGCTGACAATGACGCCTCATGCTTTCCACCAGCTACTGATACGTCGCTACTCCTTGTATCTTCACTATCAATTATTGACAATGACGCCTCATGCTTTCCACCAGCTCTCATGGAAATCCTTGTAATAATTCTTAAGAGATATCAATAATGATTCATGGTCTCTTATCTTCTAGAATAATTTGTGTGTGTGCAAAAACTAGATCTAGGAACAAGTAAATCTAATGGGTGTGAATTGTAAATGAAAATTATACAATTACATTTTGGCGCTAGATAAGGTTGAATCATGTCCTAGAAGCTCAAAAATGAAGAAATCAACAATCTCGGCATCAAATCCGGAGAACTCAGCAAGTTACAGTAGATACAGTTGATTCAGGGGTATTTAGTCCAAATAAAGCAAAGTTTCAGACAAACACAGGCCGTGAAGGAAGGAGAGATCGAAGTCACTGTGAATCAATAGTTTAAAACTTCACGACCAATGAAACCAGAGACTATTCATCAACAACCAATCGTCAAACAACAATTTTACTCTTTTATTTTCTCTGCCATACTCTTAATAGCGTCGATCTATAAGACCTTCTCCAATGGTGGTTGTGTATATTTCCTATGTGGCATTATGGGAAGACATCCTCTATCAACTTTTTTCCTAAATATAAGGACAAAAAAAATCCTTCTCCAACCCACATAAATTTTGACTTATTGTTTATCTAGTTGACATATTATTCTCAATTTAATTTAAAGATTTTATTAACAAAAAAATATATATATTTTTTTATATTTGATAAGTTAGATTGATTTTTAATTAATAAATGCTGACTAGGATGGGAAGACATCCTCTATGTGAACCTCTACATCTAGAGGTTCACATAGAGGATGTCTTCCCCAAACTAGGCCACATTATCTAGACATTGGTTTAAAAGGTTAGGGTTGGAGAAAGATTTTTGTAAAAATGAAGGTGGATCCTACGTGGATTTAAATTTTTTACCCCACACACATTCCATTGGAGAAGCTCTCTCTTTTTTTTTCCATAAAAACAAGGCTTGCTTTTGAACAAAAAAAAATCTCGTTTTTTATCCAAATCTTGATTCAAAACAAATTTCAATAGTAATCTTACTCTTAAAACCCATTCAAGCTTTTTAGAAAATACCATGATTTTACCTAATTTAGGGCTTAGTTTTTTCCCTATTTCTTTTGCTGTTATAAAATTAGGGCATTTTCCTTTGTTCTTCTTTGTCATGCTAATTGTGAAATTGCTGTATAAATTGGTTCTAATTCACAATTACTTGCAGCATAATTGAGATTCAGCTGAGATAAATTGAATTAAAACAAACTACAGACCCATAATCAGCTGACCCTATTTCGTAAACCCATTTTAGCTTTATAGAGTATCTAAAAAATTAGCATTTTTTACTGATTTTAGGGTGATTTCGGTGAATAAAGCTAAAGGGGAAACAAAATATCTTTAATTTCATCTAGTTCAGTTCTTCATTTTCTATTAATCACTAGGCAATTGTGCATTTGCAGTGACATCCAGTGGAAATTTCTCTTGTTGATAATGGGATAATGTCGGAGGTACTACCAGCTGTGACAATCTTGAGTTAAAACACTTCGCCGATGGAAGAAACTCTTTTTTTTTTTTTTTTTTGGTATTCACCGATGGAAGAAACTCAACAACGGTGACAGTAAGGCTTAGTCATGCACATTTCATCTTCACCGACAGCAGCCTGTAGAACAAAATAGCCACATGGATAAAGCTTTAACATTGGCGGCAATCACCTCCAACCTAGCTAGTTCGGTCAAGTTTATTTGCTGATCTAAAAAGGAGAGTGCTCTTTAATCCCCATGCCTTCAATTTTGTTAGAAATTTCTTAAATGTTCAACTTAGTACCGGTATACTGGAAATATTTCCAACATACACAATAGTAACATGATTAAGTAAACCTGAAATCTCTTAGAGTACCGTAACACTTTATGCGAGAGGATGATTTCATTTTCATCGTTTAGTTTAAAGACTATCCGTTATTGAAATTGGGCACACTAGCTAGATAGAATAATCAGGCATATGGCATTTTAGTTTGCCCCTTTCATATGTAAATACTAGCAACCCATACTGCAAGGATACCTTGTACACAAGAGATAGTTTTATTCATTCTAATGGTGTCGTGAACCTCACCCATGCTTGTTCGCTGAGTAGATATTGAAACGCAATTGGTGCAGTACCTTGAATAAGCTTGTATTCTATTATTACTTTGTTATTTGTCTTTAGTTAGCAGTGTAGATTGATCTACACATCTCAGCGTGTGTTTATTGGCGCAGTTGATAACCAGGACTTATTATTAGAGGATACTTGATTTGCCTCCTTAGAATATAGGCGCCAAGCGCAGCATTGTTATTTCGCCGACGGTTGCTAAGCACCAGTACTTCACCCTCAAAGAAAGAAAGGGAGAATTCCTAACTTTTATGCTCTTTAATTTCTAAACATTCGGTTTCCAAAAACAAAAAAAAAAAAAAAAAAAAAAAAAACGGTATCCGTTACCTTTTGATATTACATATATTAGCCATTTACTTTTAGCTGACCACCAAATGAATTTGGTCATTTGTAGTGGTATCCAAGCGGAATTTCTCTTATATTTATTTCGGCGATATAAAGTTTGACGCTAGAGATTGGAGTTTCATTTCGCCGATGGCACAGCTGTTGTTGAGAGTACAAGGTGCATACATTTACATCGGCGAACCCCTCTTCAGCAAATTGGTTTTTTTGGTCAAAGACTATAATTTCGGCGAAGCGATGAATTTATACCGCTCAAGATCACCTCCAGCCAGCCAAGTAACCAACCAGGAGCATGGGGAAGACTCTCTAAACTCTATCTTATAAATTTTTCTAGACTTTCTTTGCTACTGTGTTTAATTTCAAACAAATAAGAAGTGTTTTTCAATTAGTATATAACCTTTTTTTTCAGTCAAATATAGTAGTGGTAACATGCTTTTAGCCTTAAAAAATATTCGTCATAGGGTCACCAGGTATGCAAAGAATTTGTTCAGCAGAAAGTTTGTGTAGTTAGTTATCTGGGCAAAAACAGATCATTGTGTGAACGTCATTGCATTTCTATAAACGGCGAACCTCTCCAGGAAGTCAAGGGTACAAATCTAGTGTCTTTTGAAATTTTCGATTATGTAAAGCACGATAGCTAGCTAAAAAGAACTATATAATGTAGAAAAAATGAAAGAGCCCCTGTAATGTCACAAGAAAATTGCAAATACAGCAGCGACAATGAGATATAGAAGCCTCGCGATAACTTTTACTTACTTTGGCCATGAGTTTCAGGTATATCAAGAGAGCTTGTTGACTCCAACACTAACTAACATCAACAGTCATGGAGTAGTGTTCTCTACCCATAACAACCATCTCTGAGCAATATGTGTGAACATCGAGGCAGTCACCAATTTGGAGGATTGAATTCAACGACAACAGCAGATCGCAGAACAACCCGATCATTGGGACAAGTCAACTCCTCTTCGATCTCACATGCTATTTCGTCCACGACAATCTATTTCGTCGAATTAGTCAGCTAAATCTCGCCAACATCAGTAATCTCAGAGTTCTACGCTTCGTCGTTCTATCTTTGCTGGTAGTATGAATACATGAACAAAAGGGAAGTTCCTTACCCACTTTTTTCTAATACCTGATGCTTGAACAATGCTAGTCGTCGAGCCTAAGAGTTAAAAAACTTATTTTTTCGCTTAAATTAACAAATAATACTAGTTGAAAGGCTATATCAGTTATACGTTGCAATTTCTATGAGCTTAGTCACAAGCACATACACTTATACTGGAGCCAGGAATAAGTTCATTGGCCACGGCTGGTCAGTTGGCAAAGCCACGTAGTTCATTTCGCTGAGATCAAAACAAGACCGCTCAATTCTCAGTCAATAACATTTCTACTTCGCCGAAACCAGCAGTGTGATCAGCAAAGTAATAAAGCATGGACAACACAGAGGGGAGACTTTTGAACCTTATACTATCAACTTCTATAATTCTTCTTACTAGAATATTTAATTTAGCACAAGCATTTGATAATTTTGTTTGCCGTCATTAGGCTACATCTCTTTTCTTGCAGCTGACATCATAAATAATAAAATTTCGTGAACATCGGCGACATCAATATAAGAAAATTTCGCATGCTAAAGTTGGAAGTTTACATTTTTAATTTAATACGTTGTCATTCTTGGTAGCACAATATTTATAACTCGCTGTTTAGAAGTTAAAGCACTATAGCATGTCGTTCAGTACTCTACATTTCTTTAGTATTCTACATTTCTAACTTATTATTGAAAATCCCAGGTACTTAATAAGCTATACGGCGAAATGTGATCGGGAACCCAGGAATCGCTGAACTTCAGCTCCAAAAACAGGAATACCTCTTTCGTCGACTCAAACAAAACGATAAGCATTTCCTACCATTTAAGTTTCATCTTTCTCAAGTATGAATCAAATTTCAAATGATAACGTAGTAAGAATTTTTGGTGTCGCCGATCTTTTAGCTTAGCACATCGTTATATCATATTCCAATCAAGGTTATATTCGACGAATGCGCCCATTATGCGTTAACGAAACTCAATAGAGGTACTGATTATAGTTGTCACGATAAATTAAAATTCCTTGGTTTACTTCACATTTTAAGTCCCATACTACAATTTCCAAATACTTTAGAATATTTAAAATTTAATTGCGACATAGTTTATTACGTTACCGCATCACATGAAAATCATGCTAGACACATTATAATCAAATGATATATACGTAAGTCTTATAAAATTATTTGAGCGAAGAATGATCAGCAACGTGAGGACATAGCGATTGCATAGTCTCACATCTCCAAAATGGCATCCTTCTGCTAAGTTTAAGATGCAACATTTTTTGAAATACAATGAAATCAAATCAAATTATACTTAGAAATCCACCTTGCTCAACCCAAGAGTGTAGTTGGGGCAGATTTTCAATCAAGTTTGAATTTCATAATTTATTTGAATACTATGTGATCATCGCTAACCCAAAGGGCAAAATTGTCACTCCACTATATTCTCGATATATTTTTGTCTTTGAACACAGATAAGAAAGACAACAGTTCGCCTACACGATAAAGCACATAAGTGAAAAGCGCCGAACGAATAAGCCAATGAGCTTCGCCGACTATATGAGCTAATCAGTGAAAAAGCACCGAACGAATAAGCCAATGAGCTTTGCCGACTATATGAGCTAATCAGTGAAAAAGCGCCAAACGAATAAGCTAATGAGCTTCGCCGACTATATGAGCTAATCGCTCTTGACCCAAAAAGGTCTTAATTGAGGCAAAGTGCCATTTATTGAGCTAATTGCTCCTGACCAAAAAGGTCCTTTTGAGGCAAAATGCCATATAAAACAACCCTGATCAATTACTATTCAAGGCCAAGCGCCATATGTGAAGGCAAATGCCATAGACTCAAAAGTCTTTCAGATCCAACAGTCGATATATTTCTAAATTGAAGAAGCAACGATAACTAGCTTAACTTGGATTCCAGTGATAAAAAGCTATGGGTAACGATAAATTTGGCCATTGGAACTGTAGGGGGTAAAAACCCCTCGGAACACGTGTCTCGCATCCGGGACGTTTAAACTATGCCGAAAGGAATGACAGTAAGGTTTCGGACCAGGCCGAAGAAGAAGCCGTTGCACACGAGCGAAGTAGAAGACTCGGAGGAAAAGGGTTCGGACTACGTCGAAGGACCGAAGCACAGGATCCAGCCTCGGTGCTTAAACCGCCTTACTCGACAGAAACTGACACCACCACGATTGAGTCTTTTGTCTTTATTAGCTGTAAACCACTCAAGCTCGGCCTATATAAGGCGAGCTTGGAAAACTTTGTAAGGGTTGGATTCTCTCTGGATTGAGCCTAAGTAGCAAGAGAGAGATTAGGTTTGTAATCTCCTCTGGTTCCTTAGGGTTTTCTTCATGTAATCTCAGCATTGAAATATATTAGGGTTATCTTATATCTTGTCTTTACTGTTTATATGGTGTTTAATCATTGTTCTGAGCACCTTCGGTGCTGTTCTTGAGGTCTTCGCACCACTGAACCACAACTAAACATTGTATGTATGAGTAGATCTGATGGATGTGGTACCTCAAGTACCTATGCAGATTTTCTACTCGTACAGTTTGGCGCTAGAAACAGGGACTGATTAAAACAACTTAGGGTTTGCCTGTGAATTTTCGGGTTTTCAAATTTATTTGTTGATATATTTCTTTCTAATCTTCACAAAAAAATTTCAAAAGTTTGTTTTCTGAAAAACAGCTCCTATACCCTAAGCATCCAAAAGACCTAAAAGGATTTGGCGTGTTTAAGAGTTTTTTTAGCATAGTATCAGATGATAAAATCATCCATTAAGAGAATTCTAAGAACCTCGGTATGAGGAAGTCAATATCCGAAAGAGGCAGTTAAATATTCGTTTTAAAACCTTTGGTAGCATAGAACACGAACAAATCGCGAAGTCATGCTGTTTCCTGCAATCCATTTTAGGGTTTTTTCAAAGCTCGTAACATATGTAAAAATCCATTTTAGGGTTCTCGAAACTCTCGCTATACATTGAAATCTATTTTTAGGATTTTTCAAACTCAGGTTATTCAGAGAAATCCATTTTTAGGGTTTTCAAAGCTCATAATATACGCAAAGATCCATTTTAGGGTTCTCAAATTTCATGTTGTATATAAAAATACATTTTAGGATTATCCATTTTCATGCCACTTTTGGAAACAAGCTTCGTAAAAAGATTCAGACGAAAAAGGAAAGGTTTGAGCTAAAAAACAAAATAAGTAGTTAGGAATACACCTGAAAAGGGCGAATACGACATATAAACTTCGTCTGAAAAGATTAGTTATGGCCGACAAAGTACACTGCGCTAGCCGCCTTGGACCTCACGGGTTTTTTGTTTCTTGACAGGTGATCAAAATGACCTCAAAATCGGACCAGACGCCGAGGCAGCAAGTAAGGTCTTTAAAGCAAGTATTCAGCATAAAATCGCAAAACGAAGTACCAATGCAAATAGCCCACTGCAGTACAATGATTCATACAAGGGGAAGCGTCAGCTCAAGAAGTAGCAGTTTTGGTGGAAGGATTCACAAAAGAGACAAAGATGGGAAAGAAATAATGATTGTCGCCGAAGCAAGAAAATTTGAGCCATGTCAATTAAAACCAATACTTTATTCGGCAGCAGACCTTCCCAAGGATGGCCCCAGTAACAATCCCTTGGTGATAACGGTGAGCATAAACAAGACAGCAGTACCAAGAATTCTGGTCGATCCAGGGAGTTCGGTGGATGTATTATTCGGAATGGCATACGGGGAATATTTTTCGGGCACTCCGTTGATACCCTCGGATTACACCATCTATGGGTTCAATGGAAGAGCGTCAAAACCAAAGGGAGATATCTCGCTGCCAGTGTACGTGGCCTCGATGGAGCTAAAGACAACATTTTGTGTCCTGGACATAGAATCACCATACAGTGCAATCCTGGGACGACCATGGTTACATGGGATCTTAGGGGTACCTTCTACATTACATCAGAAACTCAGATTCCCAATTCCCGAAGGTATTGGTGAGATCAAAGGCGAGGACTCGGAGTCCAAAGCATGTCACGAGAAAGACGTCGACCAAAGAAAGCACTCGAGGCGTAACCGAAGAGAAAGATACAAGCAGCAAAAGGAAAAAATGATTCACGAAGAAATTAATCAAATAATACAAGGAAAAAAGACAATCACGAAGGAAGCACCGAAGGACCCCAGTGGCATGAAAGACGACACTCCGAACTTCACACCAACAGAGCCTACCGAAGAGATAAATATCGGAACTAGTGAAGATCCGAAGATTGTAAAAATTGGAACGTTAATGTCGAAACAGCAGCGAAGTGAGTTGGAAGATTTGCTGAAGGAATATGCCGACGTCTTCGCTTGGAAAATGAGTGAGATGCCAGGAATAGACCCCAGTTTGGCCTGTCACCACTTAGATATAAACCCTTCGGTGCGACCATTCAAGCAGCGGCCTCGAAAACTAGCGGACGTATACCAGACGGCGGTCGAATCAGAATTACACAAGATGATTGAAACAGGAATTATCAAAAAGATACAATACGCAGATTGGATATCCAACATGGTCATTGTACCAAAGAAAAACAAAGGAGTGCGTATATGTATCGACTTCAGCAACTTAAACAAGGCGTGCCCCAAGGACCCCCACCCCTTGCCCAGCATAGACCAAATGGTTGACGCGACTGCCGGACACGAATTGCTGAGTTTCATGGATGGCTATTCTGGCTATAACCAAATTCCATTGGCGGAAGAAGATCAAAAGCATACGGCGTTCTTAACATCCAACGGGCTATATTGTTATACCAGAATGCCATTCGGGTTAAAGAACGCCGGCGCCACTTATCAGAAGGCCATGGAAAACATCTTTCGCCCTTGGTTAAAAAAGACTGTCGAAGCTTACGTGGACGACATGCTTGTCAAAAGCAAAAAAGCCGGCACCCATGTGAAAGACCTTCGAGAAATACTGGAAAAAATGCGACAGATCAACATGAAAATCAACCCAGCAAAGTGCATCTTCGGAGTGACCTCTGGGAAATTCTTGGGATACATAGTCACAAAAACTGGCATCGAAGCAGATCCGTTAAAGGTGCAAGCAATCCGAGAAATGCCTTCGCCAGCAACCATAAAGGAGGTGCAAGCTTTAAATGGGAGATTGGATGCTCTTAGCAGATTTATTGCACGATCCTCGGATCGATGTAAAGACTTCTTTAGCATTCTGAAAAAGGGTGAACAATTCGTATGGACAGATGAAAGGGAGGCCGCTTTTCAAGGGATCAAAACTTACCTAGCAAGCTTACCAGCCTTACAGCGCCCAGAGAAAGACGAGAACTTGAAACTATACATAGCCGCAAGCAAAGATGCCATCAGTGCAGTGCTAGTAACAACCAAAGAAGAAGAGAAACCAGTTTACTACATTAGTAGGACTCTTTTTCCAGCCGAGAAGAATTACACCAAATTGGAGCAGCTAATCCTCGCGCTAGTAGTAGCAACGCAAAAGCTTCGGACTTACTTTCAAGCCCACAAAATAATCGTGCTAACGAAAACACCAATCGAGTCCATTCTGAAAAATCTCCAGGCAGCAGGAAGAATCGCGAGATGGAACGCTCAAATCGGACAATATGACGTGGAATATGAAATTAGAACGGCATTAAAATCCCAAATCATCGCAGACTTCTTGGCCGAATTTCCAATAGAAGAGGACTACGAAGATGAACCAATGTTGGGAATTGAAGACGACGATGGCCCCGAAGACCTGCTAGAGCAGTATCATCCTCGGAGGTGGGAAATTTTCATTGATGGATCGGTAAACAGCGATGGCCGAGGTATTGGCATAGTCTTTACATCACCCGAAGGGGAGCGCACTGTCTTTGCACTTCGGTTGGAGTTCGAAGCAACAAACAATGAAACAGAATATGAAGCACTGATTCACACTTTAAATCGCATGATTAGTATGGAAATCCAGGAAGCAAGAATCACAACGGACTCGCAACTGGTCGTACGACAGCTAGACGGGAGCTACCAATCTAATGATTTGTTATCTAAGTATAAGAAGCTAGCAAGAAGGCTCATGTCGAAAATTCCGCATCTCAAAATACGACACATTTGCAGAAAGGACAATAGGCACGCAGATGCTTTGGCGTTCATCGCCTCCAAGGTAACAGATCAAAGCATAATTTCCATCGAAATTGGAAGAATGAAACAATCATCAATAACAGCCGAGGAAGGAGAACTAGTGATGGCCATCCAAGAAGAGCATGACGATTGGAGAACTCCCATAAGAAAGTACTTGGAAAACAAAGAATTACCAAGCAATCCGCTAGAAGCACACAAAGTGATTAGTAGATCTGCTAACTACCGACTCATAGACGGGGTCTTACACCGGCAGTCCTTCTTGGGACCATTGTTAAGGTGTGTGCACCGAGTAGACGGAATTGCACTAATGAAAGAGCTGCACAGCGGCGAGGCAGGTACTCACAGCGGTGCAAGAGCGCTAGCACAGCGAACAAAGGCCCAAGGGTACTATTGGCCATATATGCATGTCGATGCAAAGAACATCTCCCAAAAATGTGATCCATGCCAAAGATTTGCTAAGCGAATCCATGCGCCAGCAACAAACCTGAACTCAGTCTTAAGCCCATGGCCCTTTGCCAAATGGGGGGTAGACATTGTCGGTCCATTCATTCCAGGAACGGGGCAACGAAGATACATCATAGTTGCAACCGATTACTTCTCCAAATGGATCGAAGCTAAAGCCTTGCGAAGCCACACGGGGAAAGAGGTATTCACCTTTTTCTGGGAGAATATATTCTGTCGTTTTGGAGTACCCGCGGAGATAGTTTCGGATAACACCCAAGAATTTCTCAGTGCCGAAGTTAAAGAACTTTTAAATCAATACAACGTAAGACTTGGTACATCGACGCCAATCTATCCTCAAAGCAACGGGCAGGCCGAATCAACAAACAAAACCATAGGAGACAATCTGAAAAAGAGAGTGCTGCCACACAAGAAGCAGTGGTGCGAACATCTGCACAATGTATTATGGGCATTCCGAACCTCACAAAGACGAGCAACGGGAATGACTCCTTTTCACCTAACATACGGGACCGAGGCAGTACTGCCTACGGAAATAATGATACCAACAGACAAGTACAAAGCGTGGGAACAGAACTTATCGGCAGACCTAATATACGCAAAATTGGACGACCTCGAAGAAGAAAGGGAGGAAGCTAGGCAGCACATTATTAATTACCAGAAAGGGGCTGCCCGAGGTTACAACAAAAAAGTAATTGAACGAGAGTTTCAACCTGGCGAACTCGTGTTGCGCGAAATTCCTCCTTATCAAAAAGGAAACGCGGGAAAGCTGGAACCAATATGGGGACGGCTCTTGGTTAACGAACCACTTATAATAGATCGCCGACGGGCACAAGTAACAATGTATAACGAGCGGTTGGGAATTTAGACCCAGTGGGATAACCATCAGCTAATCATTTGGGCCAGGTAGCTTAGTTGCGCAGAAGACAAAGAGGCACGATCGTCGAAATAACAAAATATGCTAC
>JAJJMA010029674.1:0-15458 GCA_023529015.1 Papaver nudicaule
CATTTTTTCTTGATTCATACAACATAGAAAGTGAATGTATTTATGCTAAACCAACTGCATATATTTGTGAACAAACCTATATGAATCTGTGGTGCAATGGTAGCACAACTGACTCGACGTCGGAAGATGCGTGTTCGACTCACGCTAGGTTCACTCGATAAAGATTAAAATTATGATTTCAGTACCAACTAGGTACGTTGGCTCTACCTTTCGATGCCATCTTGGCTAGTTGGCTTCGCATTTTGGTGTCATCTTTGCTAGTTGTCTTCATATTTTGGTGCAATTTTGGCTAGTTGGCTTCACATTTTCCTAGCTGGCTTCACGGTTAATGCCAACTTTCCTAGTTGGCTTCACATTATGGTGCCATCTTGGCTAGTTGGCTTCGCATTTTGGTGCCATCTTGGCTAGTTGGATTCACATTTGCCTAGTTGTCTTGCTGACTTCATGTTAGTGCCAACTCGGCTAGTTGGCCCTCTTGTTGGCGCCAACTCGGCTAGTTGGCTCAATTGGTGAAACCTTATAGATCGTTTTTGTTTTGTGTCAACTTGGCTAGTAGGTTCCATTGCGGCGGTGGTGGTGTAATCTGGTGGTGGCAAAATGTGGTGGTGGTTGGTGGCGGTGGTGGTGGTGGTGGCGGAATGTGGTGGTGGTGGGGGTGACAGTGGTGGTGGTACATGGTGTAGTGGTGGTGGCGGTGGCAGAATGTGGAATTTGGTGGCGGTGGTTGTGGTGGCGAATGTGGCGGTGGTTGGTGGAGGTGGTGAAATGTGGTGGTGGTAAGGGTGGTGGTGGTGGAATGTGGTGGCGGTGGTGGTGGTGGTGGTGGAATGTGGTGTTGGTGGTGCAATGTGGCGGTGGGATGTGGCGATGATTGGTGGTGCTGGTGGTGGTGGAATTTGGCGGTGGTGGAATATGTTGGTGGAATATGTTGGTGGGATGTGTCGGTGGCGGAATGTGGCGGTGGTGGAATGTGGAATATGGTAGTGGAATGTGGTGGTGGTGGTGGCGGCATGTGGCAGTGGTGATATGTGGTGGTGATGGATGTATTAGTGGTAGTGTTGGTGGTGTGACATAGAGATGGATGTAATTAGTAGAAGAAGAATTATATAGGGAGGGTATTTAAGTAATCTTATTGTAAAAAGATAAGGTTTCTAAAAGGAAGGGGTATTTGTGAAGTTGTATAAGGATATTTGTGAAGGGGTTGATTTTGAGGGGTATTTAATTAATGAACCCAAAAGAAAACTAGGTCGAGAAACAACGACCAGTTCTTTCATACTTTCTTCTTATAACCTAACAACTGAACCAAGCCTCCCCTGCGACTAGTTTTACTGCCAAGCTTGCCGCTGTTAGCTATGGGATCGATGGGTTAGGTCAGGGTTCGACTAGTATTCACTGATTTGGGTTTGTACTTGATGCCGAGAAATCAGCCATGAAACTAAGGGTGCTGCTGACCATTGTGAACGGATTAAGTGGTTGAAAATGGTCTTCTGATATTCTTGAATGTGTGTGAATGAATTAAAATCACAGGGACGGAGTATTTGAGATTCAGAGACTCAAATTGAACTCGTTCTTTCTCAACAGCAAAAACGCACGCAAACTGTTTGATATAATGCTTAAACCTACTGAACCAAAAGGGTAAGCTAGTGATGCCAGTTCAGGTGGTCTAAAATCGAAGATTAAAGTCTTGGTGGCCATTATTCAGTAAATTACGGAAGGGGTCAAGCTCAGATTCAGAAGAAAGCTACAGAGATGAGGAAAACCAGTTTGAGATGGATTTGGACAGCAGTTTTGTCTGGACGCAGCAGTTTTGTCTGGACGCAGGAGGGGACTGAACCTAGGTTGTTTCTCTGCACTGGTTAGCCATGAGTTCTGGTAGAAGTATGGCCGGGTTCTGGCAAAGGGTTCTATAGTTCCTGGTTGGGTCAGAATTTGTTTTGGGTTTGGACTTGAACTTCCAGCCGGGAAGACAGAGTTTGGAAAGTATTTCTGGCGGTGATAACCAGCCCTGGGAAGCATCTCTGCCGTTAATGATTGTGGTTGAACGGATGGGATTCAGAGAAATCTTTAGAAGCCTAATTATATAAGGAAATTGGAATTATATTCCAAATCGAGATTTCAAAGAGTGAAGGCTATAAATAAGAGGCCTCAATCACCAAGAGGACATATCTTTTACACCGGTTCCTCTCCCTTGGGAGGAACTTTATTCTTTTCTTCTCGTTGTAATTTTTCAATGAGCGGATAATTCTTTTGTAGATTAGGGATGAATTCAATGTTCTAAGCGTGAAACAAGATTAATTACAAGCTTCCTTGAGTTTTAAAGTTGTGATTCATTGTGGCTTGTCTTTACTATATCGAAGGTTTATGGGTGATTTCTAGATTGTTTGGAGTGCACGTCAAATTAATCAATTGATCATTCTATTGCTAGTAACGAATTAGGGTATCCGTAATTGTATTCTGATTCTTACACAAGTAGAAGATACGAGACCTTGCAGAGGGATTCTGTGGAGCAATTGTGTGTGAAGACAACACTGGTAAGCAAGACCTTGCGCTAAGAGTTTTGATGCTGGGATCAACCTAAATTCAAAGACCTTAAAGCATTCGATTGAGTTACACCTTGAGTGCGCTACTACTTGGTGGTTCAGACGGATAGAATCTGGTGTTCGAGCGCTTCGGCATTCGGTGATATAAGGAATTTTGGGGATAGCACTGCGCTAGTTGTTGTTCTACGGTTGTTGACATATGTTTCTAACGAAAGGTAAACATGTATATTGATTGAGTCTAACGCTTGGTAACGGCGAAAGAATTCTTGATCATCTTCTTATCATTATTCTTTATTTACTCTCATATTGTTTACGTGATTTTAAACCAAACCCCCCTTCGTTTTACTTTTGTTATTGTTTTGCTGATTTAAATAACATATCAATTACACCGCTCTCTGTGGGAACGATCCTTACTACCGCTATATTACTTGTTAATTAGTGATAAATATCTCGATAATTTGTTGTGGTAAACGACACGCATCAGTAACTAGGTGTTGCCATGAATTACTATAAAAGGTTAAATTGTCCCACTGTTTTTTTGCAGTGTTTGTTGTTTGTTGTATTTATTTTTTTTGTGACCAGGCGTCTATTTAAGAAGGAATGACTGACAGAGGAAAAGCGCCCATGGAGGAAGGAAACAGCAGGATAAACCCAAGTAATAGGAGAGAACAGGTTCGAATGATAATGGAATGGAAACCGATTTCTCAAGTGGCGGGTCTTCTAGAAGGGAAAGTAACCCTAATAAGGTGATTCATCTTTTTGGTCATCTCATAAGGAGTGATGAGAGAAGGAGAGAACAGAGAATGAGAGAAGATGGCGGTCCTTCCTATGACTGTCGTATGTATGAAACGAGATCATTCTTTCATCGTCACAGTGAAGAAATTTTGTTGATGCTGGGAGAGGATCTTGTTTTTTCTGATGATGAGATGAGTGTAAAGGTTGAAGTAAAAGAGGAGGTCGATGATGTTGGACCGTCTGCCGCCACTTTTGTTCCTGTTCCACCGGTCGATGAACCAGTTGCAGACGTTAGTGGTCTTATTCCGGAGGTTGTTGTCCCCGAGGAGAATGTTGCTATTATTCCTGCCAACGTACCGATTATTGATGCGGATTTGCTCGATGGTCTTGACGAAGATCGCGGTACCATGGCCGGACGACTTCGTGGTAGACGTAGGAATAGGAGAAATTGATGTATTTTCCCTTTGTATGTTTAAACTTTTTTCTTCGGAGTAGTTGCTATGTTTTTTATAATCTATGCTTTGCTTATTATTTTCTTTGTGGCTGTCTTTTTAATGTGTATCTTCGTTAATATCTCCATTGCTACCAAGTCTATCGTTGTATATTTTATGAATTCTACTGTTTATATCCGAATGTTCACGCCGAAGGATTTATCCTTTAATTAGTGTTATCCGAAGTGTATGCCTTTTGTTTGAAATACATTTGTTTTTCCTGAAGACTTTTTTTTTTCGATTGTTCGTATGGATGCTTCTCTTTGAATCCATAAATATCATTGTTCAAGTGCGCCAACGAGACACTCGTAAAAGTACCTTTATGTAAGCCCTTCCGAATATGATATTTACTTTTTCCCTGGGTTACCCGTATTTTAGTATTATTATTTTTATTTGTTTTACCGTTGTACCAACGAGGGTTTGGTTCGGATCTTCTTAGGGAAGTCTGCTTGTAAATATATGTTTCTCGCTAGCTGGAAGTATTGCCCGTGGTACTTCGGACCTTCTTCGAGAGTGGTTCAGGTTTTAGGATCCAAATTTGTTTCTTCTTGGTGACAGTCCCTATTCCCTGCACCGATTCTTTTGGCTTGATTGGATCCTATTGTCGGAGAGTTCGGCTCGGAGTGTCTTGATCTGGTCCAGTATTACTTGTTGTAGAGCCCTAGCTTCGGCATCCTTCTTCGTTTGGTTATCTTCGCTGAGTATCTGTATGCTTTCCTTCGGATATACTCCTGGTTCGGTCCCTTTGCTTGATACCGTGATTCCGTGGCCTCTGCCGACGCCTTGATGTATGTTTTGGATACAGAGTGTTCCTTCGATTGAGATTATTTGGACGAGAGTGTCCTTCGCTGCATCCTTTATAGTTGGATGCAGACCTTTCTGCCACGTTTTTATTTACTTCGGCTAGTTGCTTTTTTAGCTTTTTTATCTTTCTGTTTTTCAAGATTTTCTGAATTGTGCAGCTCTCGCCGTATTTTATTCGGTTGGTTGGTGTGAAGGCATGTCGTTGTCAGGGACAGCCGCTTTGTCTTCATCTTCGTCGTTTTCTCCATTTTCTTCTTGTTCTTGCTGTCGAGGTAGTTCTCAGCCTCTGGGAATCCTTCTCCCTCTGGGCCTAGGTCCTCTATATGCACTTCGTCTTCGTTTACTTGTTCTCTGTGTTGGACTGTGCTTGTCGCCACCTCGGGTGATAACCCTTTACTTGTTGAAAATCTGGTGTAATGTTGCCTCGAGGAACCGGTACCTTGCCTCGAAGATCCCACTCGCTTCTTCGGAGCCTGGTCAGATTTCGAAGCCATTCTGGTTGTGACCTATCAGAAAACAAAAAACCCGTGAGGTCCAAGGCGGCTACTGCAGTGTACTATGTCGGCCATGTAGGTCTGTACGTTGCAACGATTTTTGTCGTGCGAGTGTTTAGCGTGGGTCGTGTTTGTTCTTTTTAGATATATCCCTAACTATATTTTTTGTCTTTTAGCCAAAACCATCTTTCCCAATGATTCCTGCATAAAAGTTTATTTCCAAATGTAGCAGGTACTTTGAAAACCCTAAAAATAGGTCTAAAAGATTTTTTCCATAATCGTTTTCTTATAGCCGATCCTGATTTAAGGCATATACGATGAAAATCAACTACCATACTTGAAATGGATTTCGTCATGTCACGGTTTGAAACCCTTAGACGATGACCTGACCATCTGATGATTTGCTCATAAAACCCTTGAACATGCTAAAGCCTTTAAGGATCTTTAGACGTTTAAGGTATTGGAGCGTTTTGAAGAACAAGCTTTGAAGATCTTTGAAAAAATGAGAAAATCTATGAAAAATTTGAAAACCCGAAAAACCACAGGCAAACCCTAAGTTGTTTTAATCAGTCCATGTTTCTAGCGCCAAACTGTAAGAGTATAAAATCTGCATAGGTACATCATGTTCTATAGCCCTCAGATCTTACTCACACACAGTTATTTAAACATGATTCAAAGTACGAAGACCTCAAGAACAATACCGAAGATATGTAAAAAGACATTAATCAATGGACCAAACGTATAAAAGATTGTATTTCAGTGTTGCTACTACATGGATTATGATCCTAAGGAGCTAGAGGAGATACAGACCTAATCCCTCTCTCGCCACTTAGGTTACACCCAAAAATTCCCAACCCTTACAATGTTCTCCAAGCTTGCTTTATATAGGCCGAGCTTGGGTGGTTTGCAGCTAATAAGACAAGAGACTCAATCGTGGTGGTGTCAGTCCTTGTCGAGTAAGGCGGTTCCTTCGGCAGTACTCCGAAGGCGGTTCTGGGGCTTCGGTCCTTTGGGACAAGATCCGAATCCATTTCTTCTGAGTCTTCGCTAGGCGTCCTCGGTCTCACCTTTCTTTGGTTTGGTCCCCAGGCTTTGCTACTTCTTCCTTTTGGCGTGATCTTGCTTCTTGGATCTCTGACACGTGTCCCGAGGGGTTTTACCCTCCACAGGGGTTGTCACACCTAGCCTTCCCAATGAACCAGCGTACAGTTGCATACGTGTTGGCCTGATATCCACTCATTCCAGGGTTAGAGAACCGAAAATTCATCCAGCTGTGGAAATCAGTATTTTTGTCGAAATTGATGTAATCCATACCCAAGAAATCTTTCAAACATCAGAAGCAAAACCACAATGCATGAAAATGTGAGAGAGTGTTTCTGAAAAGACAAGTATAGGGGTATAAAACTATCGAGGAACGTGTCAACCTCCCAATGAAGAAGCACCAAAGGAAAAGACTGAAACACTGAATAACTCGAAAGGGGCCTAACCCATAAGTATAGCACGGAAGAGTATATCGAAGGAGCGAAGGACACCGAAGAGAAGAATAGCTATGAAGGAACAAGAATCCCGAGATGACGAAGGGCATCCAAATAACATTCAGCTTCGAAGATATTCCGAAGGCCACCGACTTACTCGACAAACTCTGACACCATCACGATTGTGTACTTTGTTTTATTAGCTGTAATCCACAAACGGCTCGGCCTATAAAAGGCGAGCTCGATCTCCATTGGAGGTGTTGGAATTTTTGGTTAAGCCTTAGGACGTGAGAGTGAGATTAGGTTAGTATGATCTCCTCTGGTCTCTAAGCACAATTTCCATGTAGTATGTAGCCAGAAAAGTTAGTTTAATCAATATTTAGTTTTTTATCTTGTTTTCGAATGTGTATATATCAATCTCGATGTTGTATTTATTATCTCGGAATCATGTTTATTATGAGTATTACCCTACAAATCTACATGTTATAATCTTATGGTTGTTAGGTATAAGGTCTCAACGCAGATTTTATAAGAACACAGTTTGGCGCTAGATACAGGGACTGATTAAAACAACTTAGGTTTGCCTGTGATTTTTGTGGTTTTCAAATTTTTCAGAAACTTTTTTCTTAGGGTTTTCAAGATTTTCTTTCATTTCTCCATTCTTTTCTGATTATAAGCTCCACCATCTTAGGTATCTAAAGATCTTGAGCTTTAGCAAACTTAAGAAGTTTTGAATAAATCACCATAATTAGATTGATGTTTTTCAAGAAAAGCTAAGCTTTGAAACACAAAATCTAGTAAAGATTAAAAAAGTTTTTTCAGCAAGGATTTCATAAAAAGAGGAACAAAGTAGTTTTCACAAGATCTTGAAAATCAGTTTTTCAATTCAGAACCCGTTATTATAATTTCCTGTAAATACCGTTAAACCCTATACATGATTCTGGTTATCCAAATTCGCCAGGGGGTATTTTAGGGTTTTATCTACCAAACTATATCAGGAAAGTAGTTTTGTAACATCTAGGCTTCTCGATCCCCAAGAGAAAATTTTGGATTTTTAATATTTGGAATTTTTAGAATTTAATGAAAGTTGATTATTTGCAACTAATCATAACTAATTAATCACGTAGTAACAATATCATCCAGATAAAAAGATAGGGGTAAAGGGCTATGCGAATCAGGCGACTTTCGAGTTAACCCATACATCACCGATTCGCCATTAAACTTCAAATTAACACTAATACAGCCACCTCTTCTGCTAGTAATTAAACACACCAGATTTAGCAAATCAACATGGAAGGAGAAATTGATGAATCAGGAGAAGAGGATGATGATCCATAACCTGACCTAGCTCTTCGTCACGGTCTTATTTTTCTCTTCGATTGCCTAATTTCGTTTCCTTTGTTTTCTGTCTAGGTGAGAGTTTCCCAAAACATGGAGCTTGTTTGCAAGCTCCATAGGATCTCACTGTTTTTTACAGAGAGAATTAGATGTATCAAAAAACCTTGCAATCAACCCTCTCCTATCGTGGTTTTTCTGATTTCGAGTAGTGCCCTGTCCTTTTTGCCATTGAATAATTCAGGTTGGCATTGGGTTATCATATCACGGAAAATTTTATTCATAGTAACCCATCTACTCAAGTTTCTTCTCTCTTTACTTATTATGGAAGATTTTGCATTCAATCCACTTTCAAAATGTTTAGGCAGATTTCAGGATTGTAGGTTTGCCAACTTTATGTTAGGTTGTTGGATTTTGTCTTTGTATTTGTTTCTCTCATATCCCTGGTTATCATCCTTTTATTCTCCTTTGGATTGGTTGCCAAGGATTCTATCTTGGTTCCAGCATTTAATTCCCTTCTTCCAAAGTTATATTGTCTAGGTCTAGAAGTTGGGTTCTTCACTAAACCTATGATGATGGTACTTGATCATCTTCTCTGGATATCACATGGCTATCTTCACTGGGTATTACTCACTTTCTCCTTCCTTCTTCAAGGGGATTTTAATGGCGATTTGGCTCTTTTAATTATCGATCGAACTGAGTCGCTAAACCCGATACCCACACCGGTCTACCCTTATGTCGTGTCTAAGGCTGTTTACTATGGAGGAAAATGAGGGATGAAAGCGACAGAAAACCGTTGCCTATACTCCCCTCTCTCTCCTCTTCCCTCACGCCCACTGCGAAAGCGCAGTGTCCCTCCCGGAACTGGGAGGAAAGCGAGGAAGCGAGTATCGCTCAAAAAGCGAGGAAGCTTTCCTCGCTTGCACTTTAGCGAGATACTCTATCTCGCTTTCTGAGAAGCCAGATATTTCAGTTTGACCTTTTATTTAGGATTTCGCCTGACCTGACCATTTTCGCCGTTAGAACAAAAAAAAAAGCCTAGGGTAAAGGGATAAATAAGCTGAGCTCCACATAACACTTTACTCACCCCATCAGACGGCTGCATCATAAAAAAAATCCCTAATTAGCTCAAGAAAAAATGTCCATTTTTTTTTCTCTGTTAAAAATGAAATGAAAAGACAAGAAAGGAAGATTAAACATACCATACGATTAGCAGAACGAGGAGCTGAAGAAGCACCACCGTAAGGAGAAGAATGAGAGTTTTGATTCTCAGGCCAAAACAGTAAATCAGCTGTAGATGTATGTGATTTCCTCACCGGTGTTGCTCTTTCCATTTTGATCAAAACAATACAACTGATCCCTTGTACTTTAGGTGTCTAATGATGATCTCTTCTCTTGTAGGTAGTGTGTGACTTCAAAGAAGAGACTGGTTTTTGAATTTTTATAGAAGAGGAGAGAGAGGAAGACACTCTGTTTGTTAAGAAAGCCTTTGAACTTTCTGTACTGTGTGAAGCTGAAGTTGATCCGATTGTCTTTTCGCCCAGAGAAATGATTTTGACTTTCTTTGACCGGTCAAGCGATATACTCTATATCGCTCAGGTGAAGCGATATAGCTTTCCTCGCTCCAAGGGTTCCTCCATAGTAAACAGGCGTCCGGGAGGGGCGCTGGAGAAACACTGTTGGGATGATTTATCTCTCATCCATAGTGAACAGCCTAAGCTGGTAACATCGAATCACCTATCCCCTCTTCCACGTGCCAGCATGTTCGGCCAATTTTGGCACGCTCATAATTGTCGCCACCTAAAAAATTCTCCACGTGTGAACCCTATACTTTCTCATCTAATACAGACAAAAAATTTACTCTATTTCCTTTGGTGTTCTTATTTGATGAGCTGCCCCTACACCATGAATACACCAAGATTTTTTGTCCTTTCAGAGGGAAAATGGTATTTCATGGCAACTATGTGGACCTAGGATTTCACTTGGTTCATAAAAGACAAAGCTTTCTTCCTCTTTTGCCAAGTTTAGACATACAGTTGAAGACAAAATTGGCAAATGACATTCATATCTCTCCTTGTACAACCAAAATTTCTTTTGGAGATATACATTTGGTTTTTCTGCACCTAGATTGTGGGTTTCTCTTGGTGGGAAATGATACATTTGCTAAAAGAGGGGCACTCGCCACCACAATGAGGTACTTAATGCATTGCCTTCATTTAGAGAAGCAGACTTTGAGGGCAGTGTTGGCCTCTGCTTACGACCTTTTCATCATGGCCTTGAGATCTGACAGGATGAATTCTTGTTGCTTTACAAGGTTTCAAGGGTGTATGGTTTTTTTGGATTGTTGTGTTTCCTGTGTTCGGATTTACTCGTTTTATCGTCTGAGTCTTCTACGGTGGGTTCAGAAACTGCATATTCAGCTCATGCTTTGGTTTTTGGTTCTTGGATGTTTTGTTTGGGATTACCTTTGTACAAGGGTTTGATCCTCTGGTTCAGTTCAACAAAGTTAGGCCATTCTTGTGGATGGTCATCTAACCTTCCTTTGTTGGAATTGGTTAGACTCAGTTGGTACTTTGCTCTTCGGCCAAATCTTGGATTGATGTTATTTCTGTCTCATCGAATCATGGACTCTACCCTTGACACTATGTAAGCTGTATGGGAGTATTTCATTTTGGTTCACTGTTTTTTGGTTGTAGCTTTTTGGCTTAGTTGGAATGTTTGTAACCATGGTTTGTACTACTGCTATATATCAATACTTTCAACAAAAAAAATAAAAAATTAATCACTAACAAACTAATCAACTAATTAGCCACTAAGAGCATCTCCAACGGGATGTCAAGTTTTTTCCTACGTGGATGTGGTTGGAAGACATTGTGAGAGGAAAATTTGGCTAAAATTCCATATTTTTAGGACATTTAAGATATCAATCTCCAACCAACAGAGTTTAAATTTGATAGGAAGTCCATATGGATAGATATTATTGGTTAATAACTTAATATTTACTTTTTAAATTTAAAAAATATTTTTTTGGACAAAATAATAACTACTTTTACTTTTTACCCATAAACAGATCCTCACATCCTTAATCAAATCTTCTAAAACTAGAAGATCCATTACACAATGTCATGATTGACCAAAAGGATTTGTTCTCCTCCATTTTTCTCTCTGAAACTTCCGAAAAAACAGTTTCAAATTGATTTCCTAAATTTTTTCCGCATTATTCTTGATTTGTTTGGTGTGATCTGATTTTTCAGATCTGCCAGGCAGATCAGATAACTCTATGTAAGTATATTAAATAAAAGAAAAGCATCGCTTCATTCAGCGATTTTGGTTTTAGGTTTTAGTTTTTTCTTTTCCCTCTTTTTATCAATAATCAATGGCATGGTGTTCTTGCCATTTTGATGTTATATCATCGTATATGGCTTATTGTGGCCATTTAGTTGTTATGTTGTGTGTATGTATAGTTGTTTTATTTTATTTATCTACCGTGATCTTTGAGATATCCTGCAACAATTTGTTCAACTGTGATCATATGTTCAAGTTTATATTCGAAGATTCTTCATTCCGACGCGGCGTGAATCCTTTCATACAAGATCAGTTGATGCCAGATTTGAAAGTAACTACACTATTATGGGCGAATTACTCCTTTTCGGATTATCAGAGTTTGAAGACTCATAATTTAAAATGGTTGGATATGAAGCTTGAAACAATTTGTAAAATAATTTCCTTTTGGAATTATATGCAATTGGTTCTTTTAATACATCTTAGTTCTTATGTAATTGATTGTCATAATCGATACAAACACATACTTGAGGGCGATCTGCATCGACTTGACGAAGACCTACATGTGGATCTTTGGCGACAAGATATGATTGCAATTTCAATTTGTATGTTGTATTTTTATGATGTAATTGAATGTATTCATAGCTTTCAATTGTCCATTGTAACCCTTCTAACCTCAATTAGGTATTTGAAATAAAAGTTTAGGGCAGTAGCCCTATTTCCTTCAAAAAAAAAAATTACACAATGTCTATCCAACTGCTTGCCAAATCATCCTCACAATGACTCTTGACATTTCCGTTGGAGAAGAAATTTTAAGAAAAATGTCATAAATCTTACTCCCTCCGTCTCAATTTAATTGACCGCTTTGAATAAGTCAAAAAAATAAGGAGATTAATTGAATGTACGAGTATACCCATATTAAATATAGAGAGTATAAATGAATTTCTATTTTTAGGTAGAAAATAATAAAGAGAAAATATATGACTTATTTTTTATAACTATAAAAGGAAAAAGAATATAAATTTTGTAATAAGAATATATATTTATGAATTTGTTTCCACTTTATTTAGATATTTTGTAAGGGTATATCTGCGAGTTTGTTGAAAAAATACAAATATAATTAAAAGCTGGTTACATTAAGACAAATGAAAATAGTAATGAGGACAGTTAAATTGTGACAGAGGGAGTACTTTTTAACATCTCCATTGGAGATGCTCCAACGAGGGAGGGGTAAATAGACCATTTTCTATAAGTTTTTTTTTTTTTTAGGAAATTGAACAAAAGCCCCTCTTTTTGATGGGCCTTCATAATTAACCTTATGAAGGTTAAAATTGAAGTGGACCGGTTTCTAGAATGAAATCCAAAAGGCACTAATACCTAGTTTACCCTCTGGACTGAATTTCTTTAGTATACACGATTTACCTTTCCGTCGAAACCAGAGAGATATCTTCATTGAAGAATCCAAAACACCAAAGGAAATCAATTTTTGTATTCATCAACAGAAAAAATTGAAATTTCATCTTCTTCGTCATCTACTCATCTTCTTCTTCTTCTCGTTTTATCAGGCATTTGAAAATTAAAACAGATCAAACTTTGGATCAAAATCGATCGAGAGATCTGATTTTTAGGTCTTGATCTCCATAAATATCAAGTTGAAATAGAGAATCAAAATCGTATTAATTCAATATATGGAGAGCTATTGATCAGGTTGGTATCAAAAACCCTAGAAATCTCAATTTCACATCTTTTCTCTTATAATTTGATTTGAATCTGGCATAATTTTCATGTGTTCGTATAATCTAACTGAGCTTGTAAAGATTGAATGGTTGTAGCATATATATTTATTTTCAAAATTATTGGATTGCAATAATAACAGTATGTATCTTTGATTGACCAAATTCAGTAGTGGTTAAGGGTGGTGTGTATTGGTAGTGATATTGGTGTTAATAAATTCACTTGTATTGGTGATGCTAATTGGGGTTGGTGGTTTTGATAGTGTTGGATTGGTGTATGTTTTTGTATGGAGGAGATGTTGGTGGTTTCTGTTGTAGTGGTGATGATGGTGGTTGTTGTTGGCGTTTCACAGCACAACCATTACTTAATTTATTCTCTCTAATCTCTCTTTTTGTCTAGCTTTCTAATTCTCTGTGTAATTAACCATGGAGGAACTTGGGTCTGGGAATTTTGGAGTAGCAAGGTTGGTCAAGATAAGAAAACTAAAGAACTTGTTGCTGTCAAATACATCCCAAGAGGAAAAAAGGTTTCATTTCCTATCTTTTCTTACTTACTCATGATCAATGATCATGTATTAGTCTTATCATTTGTCCAATTTCTCTAAAAAGCTCAAATTTTGATTGAATTTTGAGTTTGCTCAGTATGTCTTGGTATTGATTTATAGAAAGCTTTATAGTGCAGTAAATTCATGGGGTTGACATTGTTGACCTTGCAAAAAGGAACAGTATCATTTTTCCCATTCTAGATATGTTTTGCCTTGGTTGTACATTTTTGTAATCGGTTTTATGGATTCAGATTTACGAGAATGTTCAACGGGAAATTATCAATCACAGGTCTTTTAAGGCATCCGAATATTGTTCAATTCAAGCAGGTATGTGTGTCTAATTCTCTTCACCCAAGAGATTGATATATCTCTTAATTGCATCCCACACACTTTCCTTTAGCATGTACACACTTTCCCTTAGCATGTTTTGACTCATTTGTATTACATGATTTTGTCCTTGGGGAGAGCACCGGTGTTCCAATTTTTTTTTTTACTCGTCTAGCATTTTAGCTAGTACTGGAGGAGTGCTGGTTGGTTTTATTACAGTTTGGAGGAGTGACAGACAACACGTTTTCGCCTCTTGCTTGATCATATTCTGACAGCTTTCTTATAAACTTTAATGTGAATTCGTTTATAGCTCTTGTGTTTATATTTGTATGTGGCATGAATTTAGTAGATCCTCCAATACGAATCTGTGGTGCAATGGTAGCACGACTGACTCCATGTCAGAAGATGCGTGTTCGACTCACGCTAGGTTCACTTATTCATGTATGTCAAATTGGCAAAATATGGTGTCCAGTTGGCAACTGGACACATAAAATGTGGTCTAGTTTGCAACTGGACACCAAAATCTGATGTATACAGGAGTCATGTTTATACAATCATGGCGTCTAGTTGGCAACTAGACACATAAAATGTTGTCCAGTTTGCAACTAGACGCCAAAATCTGGTGTGCACAGGGTCCCTGTTCATACAATTATGGTGTCCAGTTGGAAACTAGACACATAAATGTTGTCAAGTTTGCAACTAGACACCAAAATCTGGTGTGCACAAGGATTCCTGTTCATACAATCGTGGTGTCTAGTTGGCAACTAGACACCAAAATCTGGTGGTAGCGGTGGAAGGTGGTGATGGTGGTTGCCGATGGGGTCGTGGTGGTTGTTGCTGGAGGGGGTTGTGGTGGTGGTGGCGGTTGTTGGAGGAGGTCGTAGTGGTGGTTGGTGGTGGTGGTGGCAGAGGTGGTGGTTGGTGGTGGAGGTGCGACAGTAGTGGTGGTGGCAGAGGTGGTGGTTGTTGGTGGTGGTGGCTGTTAGTGGTGGCTAGTGGTGGTGGTGGCGGTGGCGGTTTTTGGAGGAGGTTGTAGTGGTGGTTGGTGGTTGTGGCTTGGTGGTGGCGGTTGTTGGAGGAGGTCATTGTGGTAGTTGGTGGTGGTGGTGGCGGAGGTGGTGGTTGTTGGTAATGGAGGTGGTGTTCGTTATTGTGTCCATGGTAGGAGGTGGTGGTACATACATTTTTTGTGTTTTTGAAATAGAAAAATGTTATGTAAAATGGAATGAGAAAGAATTATATAAAAGAGAGTATTTTAGGAATGAAATTATGGTAGGGGTATTTATAAAGTTGAATAAGGCTAAAATTATAGGGGTATTTAATTAATGTTATTTTACTTCGAAAATAACCCTATTTTAACTTATTACGGTGGTCAAAAAAAATATTTGGTGGACCAAAATTGGACGGGTTAAATAAGTGTAAGATGAATGTTAGAAGAAAATATACTTTGATTATTATATGTTGAGACCATAGGAAGAGAGATTAAGAGTGGTGATGGTCATGGCCATGGCCATGGCCGGCAAGATCGTCAGGGGATGTGCATGTGCAAATTTAATTAAGAGATCAACTACTTCTGGACCAAAAGCTCGAAAGCTTAATCTCGCCTCGGTGCAGTGAACTTATCGATCTTAAAACTTCTAGCGATCTTGCCGTTGCTTCTTACTTCATCCTTGGCTCGTTCTGACACCCAATTTTGC
>JAJJMA010029677.1:0-14456 GCA_023529015.1 Papaver nudicaule
TTGCCTCGGCGTTTACAGCCTTTTTCATTTGATGGCGTTTTTGCCTCTTTCCGTGAGCCAGGGCTTTGATTTTGATAGATTCTGCATAACAAAGATGTAACAAAATATTTCCGCGTTAGTTCGGTTCCTCCTAGGAGTTTTGGCGATTGTTATGAGAACTGCTTCCTGTTGTCATGGCGTCGATTGGTTCCGTTGTATGTTTTCCTGCTACTTTTTAATGATGATTTTTCGTATACATTTATCAGTTATTCTTGGATGTTTCTACTCAACATGGTGACCGAAGTTAGTATTTTTATTAATGTCAATTTCTTGTGTGCCGAATTTTGGCTTTACTACTGGTGTGTTTTATGGTAGGCTTCTCTCCTCGGCCGTACTTCGCTGCCTTGCTACTTGTATATGGTACTTTTTAACAGTGCTTACTTGTGTAACGAATATCCTGGCTTTTTGTTAACCCCCAGACACTAAAGTTGACACGTGGTTGTAACGGTTTTGAATGGTGTTATCTACGGTTTTGGAATTTTGAACGGCGATCGTGGGAAATTGCGAAAAGATGCGGTTACTTTATTGAATAACGTATAACTGTGGGGTTCTGAAGTGTTGGCGTGTTATTCAAAGGAATCAAAATTAAAACGTCTGCCTATTGATTGGACCTGTCGATTAGTCGGTTTCCTAAACCACAGTATAAAAGGCGATGCATACTTTTTGTTTGTTACTGGTGACTACCTGTTAAGATTTTTATCTGGCATTCTTTTCTTCTTTTTCTTCCCCTCTGTGTTCTATCTTGCGAAGAAGTTATGGCTGACAGAGGAAAGGCTCCTATGGAGGAAGGGAACAATGAAATGAACCTCCGAAGCCGTAGAGAACAGATTCAAATGATAATGGAGATGAAAGCCGATTTTGCTGAAACTAGTTCTTCCCAAAGGGAGAGTAATCCTGACAAAGTGATTCGCCTATTTGGTAATCTTATTGACAGTGATGAGAGGATAAGGGAGCGGAGAATGAGGGAAGATGGTGGTTCACCATATGACTACCGTATGTATGAAACCAGATCGTTTTTTCGTCGCCATAGTGATGAGATACTGCCAATGCTTAAGGATGGTCTTTCCTCTCCTGATGATACTGTGAATGTAAAGGCTGAAGTAAAGGAAGAAATTATCGATGTGAATCCGCCTGCTCCTGTCGGTGCTCCTTTGATTGATGAGCAAGTTGTGGCTGAAGAAGAATTTATTCCAGAGGTTATTTTCTGGGAGGAGAATGCTGCCGCTATTCCTGCTGGTGTTCCAATCATCGATGTGGATCTACTCGAGGGCCTTGACGAAGATCGTGGTACCGTTGCTGGACGACTTCGGAATAGGCGTAGGAATAGGAGAGGCTGATTTTTAACTTTACTACGCTAGCATCTTCGGTAGTGTGTTATTTGTTTTGTTATTGCTATCTTATTCTAGGAGCTTACTTTTCCAATGTGCTTTTCCGAATAAACATTTTGTTGGCTGGTTTTAGTTAATTATGTTAGTATGTTGCTTATCATAGTTTTCTTATGTTATTTTTGTTGCTTCGGTACCCTGCTAGTATCAAATGGCTGCGAAGTGTGTGAGTTTGCTATGCTACGAACCCTTAGATATTGTTTTCTGAAGTCATATGTAAGTACGCGTGTTCCTCGGAGCATAATAATATGTTTACATCTCGTATTCGGCATGGTAATCTAACGTGTGATACTGACCGCTCTTCGTAGCCTATCTATCTCCTTTCACCTTTCTGGTTCGTAATTCGCCGGACCTGCTTCGGATAGACTTGCATGATTTTAGTTATCTCGATTTGACTTTTCTGGCTGTAAGAATTTAGATTCGTGAATATGTTCCCCTAGGACTGTTGTATAAGAGTTTTGTGTTATACTAGATATATACTATCAAAGTTGTTATTGAGTAACTCCTGCAATTAAGTGTATTGTGATTATGACAGCGTGTAATGCTTGTTTTGTGAGCTCGCCTATCACGATGGTTTTTATGGTGAATGCTTTTCGTGCCATACTTATTTGTTTTTCTTCGGAGCCTCCTTGAGTTATTTTTGGTGTCTCGACTCAAAAATACTTTTCCTGATGGTTTTGTCAAAGCATGAAAATTTTAAAAACCCTAAAATTCATTTGTTGTATTTTTCCTCCTTTGTTTTCTGAAGGCTGGCCGCTTGCCCTCGAAGATTGTTGATATTTGAAAACTAAATGACTTGTATAAATATATCCTTGTGGTGAGAGTTCTATTAAGCGTTGGCCTAGGCTAGAGATGCTCTAATGTAAATAATTCAAACTTTCAAAGAGATTTTTCAGAGTTAGAAAATGCTTAGCGAAGGCGAGAAGATTGATTAGCTACACTTTTGAATCCGTGTTCACTGAGTCTCGATATTCCCTTTTGAACTTTCGCCATTTTGTTTTAGAGCGTGCTGTTGCTCCTTGAGCGAGCTTGCGTTGGCGTTTGCTTTGTTTCCACACTTTGTGCCACGTTATTTTTAGTGCCTTACACTTTGGTTTGGAGGTGGATTCGGTAGCTCCCGCAGGTGCTTGAACTGTTCTCTAGCAATAAAAAAGTAAATTTGATCCTGCGCCGTGACACAGTCCTCGGTGGCATGCCCATAAAACTTGTGAAATTGACAATAGTCTCTTGAATTTTTTGTATGCTTCGGTTGGTTTCCCCTACTGCGAGGATATCTGATTTCGCTGGCATATTCTGATTGTTCCATAATCCGAAGGGCATCCTCGATGGGTACGCAGAGTTTTGGGAGCTTTCTGCCATGGAATGCAGGAAATCCTGATTTAGTCGTCCCGAATATTCTGTTTCCTTGTCCTCGGTGGCTACTATTTCTTTCATACTCGTTCCTAAGGTTGTTTCCTCTGTTGTCATTGTACTTTCTGTTATCATGGTACTTGCCGTCACCAAATTTTCCTTCGTTCCTATAGCGACCATTATTGTCTTGCCTTCCTCGCTTAGATGAGTCCGCAAATGGAGTATGCATTGTTTGACCTCGTTCTTCAAGTGATAGGCACATTTTAATATGCACAGCTGGGTCTCCTGAACCATCGAAGATTGACGTGAAAGTAGGCATAGCGCGCTTTGTAGGAATCGCCAGTGAGAGAATTTCTGGACTTAGGGATGAGCAATTGACATCATTCATGGTTTGCGTGAGCTTAATTCTGTCGCGTGACTGGATTCTATTGTCAAAAAGCTCCGCTCGGAGTGTCTTGATTTGGTCCAGCATTTCCTGCTGTATGGCTCTAGCCTGAGCGCCTTTCTTTGTTTGGTTATTCTCTCGGCACATCTGTACGCTTTCCTTTGGATATGCTCCTGGTTCAGTTCTTGTACTTGATATTGGGATTCCGCGGCCTTTGCTGACGCCCCTGGTCTTGACGTATGTTTTGGATGCCGAATGCCCCTTCGGTTGAGATGCACTGTTTAGTCGAGAGTGTTCTTCGTTGCATTCCTTGTGGCTGGATGCCGATTTTTCTGCCACCTTTTTGTTTGCTTCGGCAAGCTTCTTTTTTAGTTTCTTTATCTTCTTGTTTTTCTGAATTAACTTTCGGAATTTTGCGGCTCTCGCTGCGTTTTCTTTGTTTGGCCGGTGCGCGGGTATGCCGCTGTCGGGATCAGATGCTTCGTCCTCATCTTCCTTGTTTTCTCCATTTTCTTCCTGTATGTGCTGCTGGAGTGGCACTTCGGTTTCTGGAAATCCGTTTCCTTCGGGACCTAAATCCTCTACCACCACTTCGTCTTCGTTTACATGTTCTCGGTGTTGGACTGTGCTAACCGCTACCTCAGGAGATAACCCTTTACTGGTTGAAAATCTGGTGTTATGCTGTCTGGAAGATCCGGTACCTTGCTTCGAGGAACCTACTCGCTGTTTCGGAGCGTGTTCCGAATGGGAAGCCATTTTATCGATGACCTGTCAAGAAACAAAAAACCCGTGAGGTCCAAGGCGGCTAGCGCAGTGTACTTTGTCGGCCATGTAAATTTACTCTGCAACTAATTTTTTCAGACGAAACTGAATGTCCTATTTGCTCTTTTTTAGATATATCTCTAACTGTTTATTTTGTCTTGTAGCCCAAATCATGCCTTTTCGTCTTGTTCCTTTTATGAAGTTTTATTTCCAAATGTAGCAAAAAATTTAAAAACCCTAAAACGGATTTGATGTATTCTATGAAATCTCAAAACCCTAAAATGGATTTTGATGTATGTTATAAAGTTTGAAAACCCTAAAAATGAATTTGATGTTTATTATGAAATTTGAAAACCCTAAAAATGGATTTGAAATAAATAACATGAGTTTTAGAACCCTAAGATGAATTTCCGTAATCAGCACGATTTTGCAATCGTTTGTATTCTAGGCTACAAAATGTTTTTAATGCGAATATTAACTGCCTCTCTCGGAGATCGATTTTATCATGCCGAAGTTTTGAGAACTCTTTAATGGATGACTTTGTCATCTGATGTTATGCTCAAAAGGTTCTTAAACACGCTAAAGCCTTTAAGGTTATTTAGATGCTTAAGATACAGGAGCTATTTTCATGAAAGCAAACTTTTGAAAAATCTTTGGAGAAGGTTAGAAAGAAATACAATACAAAATTTGAAAACCCGAAAATTCACAGGCAAACCCTAAGTTGTTTTAATCATCCCTGTTTCTAGCGCCAAACTGTACGAGTAGAAAATCTGCATAAGCACCCAAGGTACTAAAGCCATCAGATCTACTCGCACATACAGTATTTAGATGAGAATCGATGGTACGAAGACCATAAGAACAATACCGAAGGTGATATGAACAGTAATTAAAGACCTTATTCAAATAGTAGAGGCAAAATATAAGAAGACTTTCTGTGTATTACTAATGCTGAGATTACATGAATTAAACCCTAAGGAACCAGAGGAGATTACAAACCTAATCTCTCTCTCGCTACTTAGGCTCAACAAAACAAGTATCCAACCCTTACAACGTTTCCCAAGCTCGCCTTATATAGGCCGAGCTTGGGTGGTTTACAGCTAATAAAGACAAATGATTCAATCGTGGTGGTGTCAGTTTCTGTCGAGTAAGGCGGTTTACGCTCCGAGGCTAAATCCCGTGCTTCGGTCTCTTTACCATGGTCCGAATCCTTTTCACTCCGAGTCTTTACTTCGCTCAAGTGTAGCTTTTCTTCCTTTGTCAGTCCGAATCATTGCTACTAATCCTTTCGGTGTGGTTTTGCTTTCTGGGTGCGAGGCACGTGGTCCGAGGGGTTTTTACCCCCTACAGAAGTCTTATAGTAGGCTAGCGTTTGTAGTCAGTTTGTACTGGGCGGTGTTCAAAACTGGACGAGGTCCCGAGGTTTTTACTGCAAGGCAGTTTCCTCGTTAAAAAACGTTTGGTGTCTTGTGTGCTTTTACTTTCCGCATTATAACTCTGATTTATAATTAAAGCACCAAGTAGTACGTTATTACCTAACTGTTGAGATTACTCCAGTTAGAGGTTTGGATATTGATTTTTGAGATCGTCCAAACTCTTTACCATAAGACTCACGATCCAAAACGAAAAGTTGGTAGTATTTCGGTACCCCTTCTTTTTCAAATGCATCATTAGCATGTGCCTTCGTTTTTTTTCGTTCGTTTCGGAGTCGAAGTGTCTAGAAGGGATGTTTTTCGCCCAAAGGAGCTGTCTTTTCGATTCCTGTGTAGTAATAAATGTACCCCTGGAATGTTGGTTCTTGAGGATGTATATATATATATGTGTGTTTCGTTATCTTTTTCCATCCCATTATCTTTTCTCGTGTGTTTTTGTGTGTGTTTTTTTTTTCCCGCAAATAATTTCAAATGGCGTTTCGTTTACGCGGCTATTTTGTATCTTTGTCCTCGGCGCCGTCTGTGTCTACCCCTTTGGATTTAGAGCAGGAAATTGGGCGATTGGAGTCAGTCAAGGAAGAGATGGAGCTGTTAGTCACGCATAGGCGAGAAGACTATGAGGCTCTTCAACAGATTTTGAACGAGCATCACGCTGAGTGGGAGGCCGCTTGTGTTGCCGGTCACGCTCCCGGTGTTCAGTTTGGTTCGCATAATGAGGTTGGGTTTCGTAGGCGAATGGACTGAACTCATGATCGTCGTACTAGCGCTCTTAGTGGCCTCTTGGAGGCCGAACGTTTTCTTATGGACATTGACGCGGAACTTGAGCGATGTAGACGCGCCATAGCTGTGGGCGCGGTCATGCCTTTAGTCTAAATCTTTTTCCCATGTAGATGCCGTATGGCTTTTTTTGTTTTTTTTTTTTAAAAAATAATGGAGGCGTATCTTTATTTGACACATGTCGTTCATGCCCAAGGCAATTCCCTTTGCATTAAATGTGCTAGTTTTGTCAGTATAAAAAAGCGTTTCCCAATTGCCTATTTTCAATTGTCGTTTTGTTTCTTTTCAATTAGTCGAGATGGCATCTCTGGATGGTTTATGGGTATTAGCTCTCCCCGCTATTCCTGGCGCATTAAAGCGTGCAAATCTTGAGAAGGAAACGAAGCGCTTACGTAATATCCTTTTGGAGACTAAAGGTTTACTCCAATCGCATGAACAACGATGTAAGAGCATCCGTGTGGCCTTGTCGGAACAATGTGAGACTATGGAATTGATTCGTCGTGCAGGCGCGGATTCGATTTTACGAGGCAAGGTGCGCCATCGCTATAATGAGCTCGTGCAACAACTTTCCAAAGAAGAAGATTATGTGGGGTATGCACGGGATTCCGTTGATTTTGTCGCACAGCGCTTTGCTGAATGTGAAGCCGAGCTAGTTAAGCTGGCTAATGTTTAATACATACTGTAATGCTCTGTACTATTGTGAGAGCGCGCTCTTATGTAGTCGAATGATTTTCTTTTTATAATAGAAAGTAACTCTTGTTTGTGCGCCTTCGTGGGCTAATGTGATTGATGTGTTTTGTATTTAAATTAGTAAAATTGTAGACGGACAGCGCGTTTAAGGCGCTCCTTACTGGTAGGGCGCGTGTTAGGCGACCCTCCGAGCATGCTCCGATAGTTTGATAGATAACGTAGGTTAATCAGTTGGTTTAACGCCCCGAGCGTATTTCAGTAATGTGTTGCATGATCTTTGCATAATCTTCCCTGATATGCGGCTCTAGGACCATTTAAAAGGCGCATAGGCCTATGATAAAATTGATTTGATTTTTGCATAAATGAGACGCGTCAAGGCGTTTTTATATAAAATTTTGTTTTGCTGGTTGGGAGCGTGTCAGGCGGCCCTCCGAGTATGTTCCGGTAGTTTGATAGATAATCGTAGGTTAATCAGTGGGTATAATCGCCCCGAGCGTATTTCAGTAATGTGTTGCATGATCTTTGCATGATCTTGATATGCGGTTCTGAAGCCATTTAAAATTTTGTTTTGCTGGTAGGGCGCGTGTTAGGCGACCCTCCGAGCATGTTCCGATAGTTGGTGTAACGCCCCGAGCGTGTTTTGATGATGTATAGATTAATCAGTTGGTATAACGCCTGTCTTAGAGTGGCCGCGTATCAGGCGTTCCACCGAGCGTGTTCCAGTAAAAAGGAAGCGTGTTCAGTGCGCTCCTGAGGCAGCGTGTTCAGTGCGCTCCTTATGGGTTTTCGGTGCCCAATCGACCAGGGTGATCAGTGCCCTTGTGTTAAATCGATTTTGTTATAAAAGGAAGCGTGTTCAGTGCGCTCATGAGGTAATCGTGTTCAATGCACTCTTTGGATTTTCGGTGCCCATGAAATAAATGATTGATTGAAGGAACGAGCATATATTTCTCTTGATTTTTTTCTTCTTATGGTTTACATATAATAATAAGTAAATGAACGGAGTCAGTTTCAAAAAAAAAAAAAAAGTAAATGAACGAAGATTAATAATAATAAAGGGTAAGAGTTACCGCCAGTATCCTCTGGCCCTATCCTTTCATGCATAGTATAATTTAATCCATTTGCCATTAATCGGGGTATCGATCTTCTCACCGCTCATGTGGCTGAGATAATAGTAGCCGCTTTCTGCAATCTTTCGCACAATATAAGGTCCGCGTCAATTTGCTGCAAATTTCCCTGCTTTGGCTTTTCTCTGTACGTGCTTTGCGATTTTTAGTACAATATCACCGACTTCGAAGGAACGAGGTACTACCTTTTTGTTATAGTGACGCGCCTTAGTAGCTCTGTAAGTTTCAGCGAATTTTTCCGCCCTCACCCTTCTTTCTGCAAGCGCGTCAAGATGCGCGATTCTGCTTATATCATCAGGTTCCGCGTGGCTGGCTACCGCTACCCTAGCTGATGGCACCGCCACTTCCGCTGGTAGGATGGCATCCTCTCCATATACCAAGGAATAAGGAGACACCCATGTTGAACTCCGCTTGGAAATCCTGTAGGCCCATAGTGCTAGAGGTAGCTGCTCATGCCAGCTTCTTTGATGGTCATGGACAGTTTTGCTCAGGATTCTGAGCAGCGTTTTGTTGGTGGATTCTGCCAATCCGTTTCCTTGTGGGTAATATTCAGTTGACGCATGTTGCTTTATGTGGTACTTGGCAAACAGGTCTGCCACCTTCTGATTGATGAACGAGGTACCGTTGTCTGAGCGAATGATCATTGGCGCGCCGAAACGACAGATGATATATTCTTTGATAAACGCGGCAACGGTTTCTCCTTCGTAGTTTCGCAGAGGCGCCGCCTCTACCCACTTGGTTGAGTACTCCGTGGCCGTGATTATATATTTGTGCCTTCCAGAAGATAGAGGGCTTATAGGACCAATCAAGTCCAGACCCCAGCTGTGGAAGGGCCATGGAGCAACTATACTATGTAATTCTTTGTGCGGCGCTTGAATGACATTCCCATGGAGTTGGCAAATATCGCATTTTCTTACAAAATCCGCTGTATCCGCCTCCATAGTGGGCCAATAGTATCCACCATCGTGAACATGTATGAATAGTTTGCGCTTTCCTTGATGTTCCATCTCATGTGCTTTGGTCATTACTAATCGCGCTTCTTCACTACTTAGGCATCTTAGGGCACCGTTGTTAAAACTCCGCCGGTACAGTACTCCTTCATTAATGAAGAATCGCGCTGCCTTCTTCTTTATTACCAAGGCTTCTACCTCATCTCCCGGGAGTGATCCGTTCCTTAGATAATTTATGTACGGCTGCCTCTAGTCCAATTCTTCGATCGTGCAAACTTCCGACGGTTGCGGCGGTGATTGGCATTCCGCGCAATTGTTCTGTAAAGTCGCGGCTTGTGTCGCCATCTCAGGCCAGTAGTACCCATTTCCTTTGTATCCTCCTGTATAGTGGAACCACTCCTGAGTGTCCACAAGTTTCCTGATGGACTTTGTCCAAGAGGTTTGTCACTTCTCGATTCCCTATGCATCGCGCTAGAGCCCCACCTGCCATTCGGTAGTACAGCTGCCCTTTGATGACCAAGAAAGATTTCAATTTTTTGAACAATATCGATCTTTCTTCCTTTGGCTTACCGATCTCTCTCATGACTCCCTTTCTCCAATCGTTTTCTTCTTCGAATTTCATCTCTCGCAACCATGTGCTAGGCAGCTCATGTCTGTACACAGTAATCGATCCTTCATCTTTGTCGTTCAAGTTATTTTTGCCGCGAGTGTTGCCAAGGCGTCAGCGTGTCTGTTCATGGCTCTCCCAGTGTGCCCTAGTTCTATTTGGGCAAACTTAGCCATCTGCTCCTGTGCTTCCGCGCGGTAGGGCGCTAGTCGTTCTTCTTTGACTTGGAACTCTCCCCCCCGCTTGACTCGTGACTAACTTTGAATCACCATGTACGTGAAGTCGTTGGAGTTTAATTTGCTCTGCCAGCTTGAGCCCTATTAAGAATGCCTCGTACTCGGCCATGTTGTTGCTACAAGCGAAATCTAGCTTGAAAGCGAATGATAGTAGCTCCCTTTCTGGTGTTTCGAACACGATGCCTGCTCCCCCGTATGTCCCGTACGACGACCCATCAAAATACATGTCCCATGTACCTTCTTCTTCTAGTTCTGCTACTTCCCCAGGGATGTCTTCATGAATATCAGCCTCGTCGCTTCCTGGGAACGCGGCTAAAAGATCTGCGATTGCTTGACCCCTGACGCCTCGCGGTCTCTGGTAATGTAACCCGAACTCCGACAGCTGGAGGGACCATCGTGCAGTTCGCCCAGTTAGGTATGGACGTTCGGCTAGATAAACCATGGGGTTCGCCGCGGCAATCACCACCGTTTGATGCGCTAATAGGTATGGCCTTAATTTTTGAGCTGCATAGATGAGGGCTACGCACGCTTGCTCTATGTGGGGGTACCTCACCTCGGCTTCCTTCAGTAAGCGACTTACGTAATATATATGAAAAAGTTGATCGTTTCCCAAATCTTGGGCGAGGAGCGCTCCTATTGCCTCGGTCGTGTATGCTAGATAAAGGTGTAGCCTCTCGCCTGGTATTGGGGGTCGAAGAACTCGTGGACAAGTCAGGCATCGTTTTATGTTATCAAAAGCAGTCCGTTGGACATCTCCCCATTCTTTAGAAGTGGGGTGAAAGCGGCCATCATCTGGGCGAGGCCTGATATGAACCGCCTAATATAAGATATTTTCCCTAAAAAACTCTGAAGCTCCTGTACGTTGGTGGGGCTGTCCATACTAAGTATTGCTTGCGCCTTTCCTGGATCCACTTGGATTCCCGTGCTGGTAACCACAAAACCCAAGAACTTTCCCGACGTGACCCCAAAAGCACACTTCAGAGGATTCATCTTAAGTTTGTACCGTTTGCAACGCTCAAATACCGTTCGTAAATGGTCAATGTGATCTTCCCATCTTCTGGGATTTAACCACAATGTCGTCGACATATACCTCAACTTGCCTATGGATTAAATCATGAAAGATAGAAACCATGGCGCGTTGATAAGTTGCCCCCGCGTTCTTCAGCCTGAAGGGCATCACCACATAATAGAAGCATCCGAATGGTGTTTGGAATGCCGTCTTGTGCGCGTCAACAGTGTTCATTCTAATCTGATTGTATCCGCTGTAACCATCCATAAACGAAAACATTTGGTGGTTACTAGTCGCGTCTACTAGCATGTCGACATTCGGTACAGGGAACTCATCCTTTGTACAGGCTCTGTTCAAATCTCTGTAATCCACGCAGCAGCGGATTTTTCCATTTTTCTTCATTACTGGTACAATGTTAGCTAACCATGGCGCGTTCTTTATGGGTTTGATGAATTTCGTCGCCGCTAGTCGCTCGATCTCCTCCTTTATTGCCAACGCCACATCCTTGTGAAAGGTACGGCTTCTTTGCTTTACAGGGCGCGCGTAGGGGAGAACGTCTAGAGAGTGTGCGACTAACTCTGCGTCCAAGCCTGGCATTTCGCTGTATGTATAGGCGAAAACATCTCTATATTCTTTTAATAGTTCGACCATTCTTCTCCGTTCTTCCCTTTTGAGGGACGCGCTGATCTTGATTAGTCTTTCTTCTTTATCACCGATGTCTACTTCTTCTACCTCGTCCAACGATGGTATCTCTGTGGGTTCCTCTACTGGTAGTGACTCTACCGTCACTTCTTCTTCCTCGTTAGGAGATGGTGTCACCTGGCTTGTAGATGCTTCACACAGTTGCTCGGGTGGCAACATCTCCGCTGATTGCTATAATCTGTAGATGTGCCCTCCACCTTGAGTGGTAAAGCGGTGGAAACGGGGCTCTAATCCTGTCTTTGGCCTTTTAGTGCCTGTCAGCGTCCCTAATCTTTCGGCGCTAAATACAGACGCCTTCTCTTCAACCTTCCTCTTTTCTTTAGGTATCTCCAAACGAGCGGGATTAAAGACCGAGACTTTACTATCTTCTTCCCACTTTGGTAGAGGGATCGTCCGGGACAGACCTATTACAGCCGCTTCTCCTGTCCCACTGGCTGGTAGAAAACTGCGTCCGCCATATATGGCTCCTCGGGTCCAAAAGGGTTGTTTGTGGCTGGTACTCTGTATTCTCTTCCTCCGATGTTAGTTTTAATGCATTGATGATAGGTGGACGCCACAACATGGTGATCGCGTATCCATCCGCGCCCTAGAAGTAGGTGAAACGAAGTGTGATCGTCTAACACATGGAAAGGCACTGAGGCATATTACCCCGATCGCCTCTTGGGTGTGACCTCCGAAACCGCGCACTACTGTTTTTCTGATCTCCTCCCTTGGTATTCCCAGCAAATCCAAGGTGTGTACCGAGACAAGGTTCAGTGACGCTCCTCCATCGATGAATACTCTTCTTAACTGCTGCTTATTGACAGTTGCAGTGAGGTACAAGGGACGCAGGTGCTCTCCCGGAATGCATATATCACTGTCATCAAAGGTAATCCTTCCCCTTGATAGTGCCTGGTGGCCCGTCGCTATAGCAGCGATTGCCTGAGACGCCTCCCTGACCTGGTCTTCACTGAACCCAAGGGAGTCGAAGAATTGATGTGCGATGACGGTTTTGGAGAACTGGAAGGCGACATTATTTGTTCCTTCGAAATCCTGTTTTCCACTGGACAATTCGCACGCCTCTTCCTTGGAATCCTCCCATGCTGCCCATTCCTCGTCCCTAGGGTCATGGGAAATCATCATGACGTTGTGTTTGGGCAAGGGATCCTTGTCTATTTGTTGTCGTCCGAGATCTATCTCCCCAGCCCTCTCTTTCCTCCAAAACGCATTTCGTACACCATAACAATCAAGGGTCGAGTGGTTTACCCTTCTATGGAAGTGGCAGTATCGTTCATGCGCTTTGTTGACAGTGTTTATATCTACGACAGCGGGTGGTAAGTTAATTTCTCCATTAGCGGCCCATTGATCGAAGAGGTTTTCTATTTGCTCCTTAGTGCAAGGTATGGGCGCGGGAATAGGACGCTGACTGTTAGAATTATTTCCACTTCGTACTCCTTGTGGTGCAGCGCCTTGATACGGCTGGAAAGGCGCTTGTCGCTTATTTCCCGGAGTGGGTCCACTGCTCGTAATAGCTGCGCTTAATGAGTTAACGGAATTGTACCACGTCTGCTCCACCTTCGCCTGCTGAAAGATCCCAAGGCAATCTGATAACCGCGCCGTGGCCTCTTCTAACTCTACGAAGGTTTGGAATTGAAAGTTGGACAAGGCGAAACGCAAGGTGGCGGTTATTTTTCCAACGCAGATCTCAACCAGTCTGTCCTCTGGCACCTCTTCGCTTAACTCGAGCGCGTGACTTCGGAACCTCGTGATGTATTTCATAGGGTCTTCATCGACTCCCATTGTCGTCCGTGCTAAATTGACCGATGTTACTCGCCTTTTTGCGGAGAAAAACTTTTTGAGGAATAAGCGCGCCATCTCCTCCCATGTCGCTATACTTCCTGGTTTTAAATTGTCGTACCATGTGTATGCGATGTCAGACAACGATTTTGAAAACTCTTTCAGGCATAGATTTCCATCTTTCGTGTGCTGGTTCATTGCCGAAAGGAAGCGACCCAAATGCTCTCGTGCGTTTCCTTGTCCCGTATACACTTTGAACTTGGGTGATGTATAATCACGCGGGAACTTGTAAGCGACCACCTCTTTCGTATAAGGGGGGTCCATAGAACTATACCCATGGTCTTGTTTTGCTACTCGGTAATGTTCTTCAATATACCTAGCCAGGTCTTCCTCCGAGATCCTCCCAGTTGGTGCACTGGGTCCTTCCTCTTCTTGCTGAAAACCCTTGGCGGTCGCGAGTTTTGCTCTTCCGGCAGCTATTCCGGCTAAATTTGGCTCATCGAAAGTTCTGGTTATCGGTCTGACATCTTCTTGCGTCGACGCGCCCTCCTTCTGTTTAATTAGCGTCATCAGATGTTGTTGTTTTTTCGCCTGCGTTGCGAATTCTTGTCGCATATCATCCAGACTCGTGTCTTTTGTGTTACTGGCGGCAAATGGTGCAATTCCTTTGCCCCCCTGCGCTGATGTTGCTGGTGCGTCCACGATCCCTACAGATAATTTTTCAATCCTTTGCGCATCGTCGATCGGTATCACTGTCCGCTGGCTCGTGCTCTATTAGAACAAAATCCTCGCCTGGAATGGGGACTCGCTCTGCTCTCCTTTGAGGCGCGCTCATTTCTTCTAGCGCTGGTTGCATTCCGCTGGACTCGAAATCAGTCTCCCGGTGTGGTCGCCAAATGTGAATAGGGTAATATTCTCAATCCGATCCGAGTCTCAGAGGTAGCACCGATTCATCTCATTTCTCTCTCTCTCTCTCTCAAAATGTGTAGTCTTATCTCTCTCTCTCCAAAAGTCCCTCCTCCATGATCTTTCTAAGATCCTATTTATAGAGACTCCCTTTCACTCTTGGGTTGCCATGTGTCCTCTTGGTCACTTATTAACATAATTGACATCCCTTACTGTACGAGTAGAAAATCTGCATAGGTACTAGTGATACCATATCCATCAGATCTACTCATACATATAGTTACTTAGGTTGAGATTCAATGGTGCGAGGACCTCAAGAACAATA
>JAJJMA010029678.1:0-17363 GCA_023529015.1 Papaver nudicaule
CATTGCTGCATTGCGCTACGTACCATTGGCACACCCACACTCAATCCAACCATGTGTTACAAAACAGCCGGCATATTTATGTGCCAGCACTTGCAATCGTCGACACCATCTAACCACCAAACCCATTCCCCTAATCTCCTCGACGAACTTGTTAGGGAGTTTCTGTTCCTTTTGCTCCCTGACTACCCATACAAAATGGTACTTGCGATTCCTGGGCTCCCAACATAATTTTTCCATTTAATGTGGCCAAACTTCCAAATGAATGTAAACAACTGACGATACTTTTCTTAAGGAACGTGCTTTGAGCCACCCAAAAATTCTGCCTCCCCTCCCACTCAAAGAATTACGTTAATACCCTTGCTATGAAATGTTTAAGTTATCCCTCAATTAGCACTAGAAATTACTAGATACCCTTTAACTAATTAACCTATTTATTTTTTATTCCTATCCCTTAAAAAAAAAAAAAAAAAAACTCTTCTCCTCACTCCCACATTCGGCTGCTGCTGCTACTCTTCTTCTTCTTCTTCTTCTTCTTCTCTAAAACCAAAACAACGAAACTCGTCGCGAAATCATTGAAACTCGTCGATTTAGGAAAAATTAATCGCGTGCGCTCTACATAACATGACGAGGTCTAAAACAAAGGCTGGAAATCGATCCAAAAAACCACAATCTCCACCGGATCCGGATGAACCCACTCTTGCCCAAGTTCAACTTCAAAATCGAATCGAGTGAGAAAAAGAAGAAATGGTCGCGATTCGAAGATAATTTCACAAACTCATTTCATCATATTTGAGTCTTATGGTGTGAGATTGAATTATTATGTTGTTTCCATGGGTGAATCGAGAGATTTCGTCGAAAAAACGCACTTTCAGAGCCATATTCGGCCCCTAAAATAACCCAGAATAGGGGCTGAATGCTCTATTGTTCCTGAAAATGAAGAGCTGTTCGGCCCCTATATGGCTTCGGCCTGTTTTTTTTTTTTTTTTTTTTGCCAGCCGAATGGGGGTTCGGCCCCTAAACTAAAATAAAGATAGAGGCCGAATGTACAATAGTTTTTTTTTTATTTGGAGCCGAATATGCTCCTGTTTTCTGTTTTTTTTTTTGTTTCTGATAAGAACCCTAGTTATTACTCCATTCTCGAACCTACTCTTGATTGCAATCAATCATGAAGCCGTTATTGAAACTGATACTAGGCGTACAGGCTTAGCTAATGATGATTTTGATATGTATGAACCTCTGAGCATGTTAGGTGACGATGACAGCTCGTATAGTATAGAGAAAGTTGATCAGGTTGATGGCATGCTCGAGTCCATTGTTAACCAAGCTACTACTACCAATGCATCATGCTCTTCTGATACTCGAAAGGTCCCGCAGAAAACGCAGAAAGAAGACGACGATCATAATGATATTGTCGGTACTCAATGTGTGTGGTACCGACGGCAGACAATATAAATACCATGGATGCATTGGTTGGTTGCTTCAATGACAGTACGTGTGGTTTTGCTGACCCATCAGAAACAAATTTGGAAATGATACTTCATACCAGTGCTCCCAGCTTCCAATTGAACAAGGCTTTCTGATGAATCTTGAGAAAATGCACGACTCCAATATCAACAAAAAGCTATTCAGTGCAAATTCATCAAAAGATCATAAACACGACTAAGAATTCATTCCATTTTTTGGTTCTTTCGTATGTTTTGAGTTTTATGTTTATAAATTATGATTGATTAGGCTAAAACTGAACCTGTGACCTCGTGGTTGAGAGACATAGAAGACGACTCAGCAGAAATACGAATAGTATCCAATACAGCAATTCCCAAATGAAATAAAGAAGCACAACACACACCAGTTCTTGTATCCACTTGCGCTCTACGTTCTTGAGGATGAACTGCAATTTCATGTGTAGTCTCTCCCCTCCTTCGAGAACGAAAAAATCATCCCATGTTCCTTTCTCAATTACTAATAGTCTCCACACCTACTTGGGACAGATAACGGGACACACCGTCAGTATCATTGCCGTAAATAGATTTTTGAAAAACATACTCATGAATCAATTAATCCAAATGAGTAAGAACAGAACCTGTTCGGGGTATCACTTTCCCCTCGGTGTCATGGATTGTTACAACGATATTTTCACGGAGACTCGTTAATGGGCTGTAGTAAAACAACTCATTTGCATAAAAATTGAAGAAAGACATTATGAAAAGGTTGGTCTGCTTACTATGAAAAGTCTCTTTAGTGAGATTTCCCTTTGTTTTCTTTGTTTTATATTAAAGGGATATTCGGCTCATAACCTGTGTTATCGAATGGGTCGAATGTACATTCAGCCCATACGTTGTTTTACATTTTATAGCTAATGAGAGCCGAATTAACATTCGGCCCTACAAAATCCAAGCAGCGTACGGGCCGAATTAAAAACTAAGTTAAGGGCTGAATCCACATTCGGCCCTAAAAATAAAGGATTTAGGGGCCGAATGTTTAAAGAGGGAAAAATGATCTACTATGCCCTTCTTATTTCGAAATAAGAGGGGCAAAACAGGTCATTTCACCTAAACATTTGGTCCCAAAATAAAATTAAGTTAAGGGCTGAATCCACATTCGGCCCTAAAAAAAAGGATTTAGGGGCCGAATGTTTAAAGAGGGAAAAATGACCTACTACGCCCTTCTTATTTCGAAATAGAAGGGACAAAACAGGTCATTTCACCTCAACATTCGGCCCCAAAATAAAAACTAAGTTAAGCGCCGAATGTACATTCGGCCCTAAAAATAAAGGATTTAGGTGTCGAATTGTTTTTCGTGTTCATGAGCAATGGTGCATTCGGCCCCTCTTCTGGGTTTTATGGGAGCCGAATAAAGTTCTGAAAATGATTTTTTTCATCTAAATCACTCGATTCAACACTCAAATCAACACCATACATCATACAAACACAACAATCAACAACTAGGATGAAATGGGTTTACAAAATTACCTTTGAATCCCAAAAAAACAAAATCCTCTTTTTCTTCCACTACGCCACAGGGGCATGTTTGTAACGGATATAGATGTTACGCCGAATTAAAGCAACGTCTATTAGCGTTGCAAAAACGGCGTTACAAATTTTTGGCAACGTCTATTAACGTTGCTTTAATTATTTAATGCAACGAAAGTTACGTTGCATCTTCCGTTGCACTTTTTTATTTAAAGCAACGTAAGTAACGTTGCAGAATTTATTTAGAGCAACGTTTTCTGTAATTTAGGCAACGTCTATAAACGGTGCCGAATATATAATTAAAATTAAAAAAAAAATGTATTACAAAAAATACTAAATATTGTATTAACAAAAATACCAAATATTTTATTAAAAGATACCAAATATTGTATTAAAAAAATACATACATTAATTAAAAAAATATGTTTTCTAAACTAGATTACATACACTTAAAATCCATGTCTATACTCTTCTTTGAGGACTATATTCAAACGCCAGAGCTATTACCTATTATCTCATCCTTCTCAAGCTAATCCTAACCAAAAAATTTCACAAGCATTCCACAAAGCTCAAACACAAATTCTTACCAGCAACCATCAAATCCCAAAGCCACTGCAAGCTCTGATAACCGCTCCGCATACATTTGCGCAGATTCTTTCGTCGCCAAAAGCTCATTGCAAACTAGTTTCCCTTCTTCCCATTCAGCTATAAATGTTCCCAGTACCTACAAAAACCAAAATTGACACCATAACAAGAATCAAACACTACATCAAGTGATCAAGATTAGTACTTTCATCAGAGCTCCAGTTGGTCAGGCAGGGGGCTGAACTGTCCTACTGAAGGTCAGTTAGTTCAAGTCCCTGCACACTGCACCTTTCCAAAAATTCACATTGAACAAATAAATCCATGAGTAGTACCTGGACACCATGAGTATGAGCAGTAGTAACCCAACAAGGAGGAGGAATAGTAACAAGATTATGTGAGAAATACACAAAGATATCCATCAAATACCAATGCCAATTTGAATAAGCTTCAGAGTTCACACCTCCTTGACACCATTTATCATCAATATAACCCTGATTGGCCTAGGAAAACGTTAATTTACGCACACACAATTGACAATAAAACCATTCATTAGATCAGAGTATACATATATCACCATTAAAAGAACATTTGAATAAAACGGATCAGCACTCATTACTTGGTTCAGAAATTATGCATTCAGATAAGTGAAGGCAACAGTTATAGCAATCAAACAGCGAAAACCCACAGCAAAATCAACAAAACAAAGAATTGAAATGAGATGATTCCTTACATCATCTTCTGGTTGCAAAGTAACTCTTGCATAAACTTCATCAGTTTCTTGTTCAGGCTAATTATAAACTGACTTGTCCTGATTACCAAAACAGAAGGACGAACAAAGTTAGGCAGATGAAGGGAATCCGAGAAACTTTCAAGTTTATTAATTAGAGGCAGAACAGCTCAAACCTTGGTTTGTTGTAAACTCTTACCAAGGGAGGTAAACTTTCATTGGCATGTTTCCGAAGAACGGAGAACCCTCCATGAGTACTAGTATCCGAAGCAGTCAAAATCTTGCAAAAAGATTGAACGGCCTCTCTTGTTGGTTCTTGTGTACATGGATCAGGACTACTTGGTTCATTCATCTAAAATGCACGAAAAAAACACAAACAACAAACAAAACTATAAGCAATCAAACAGCGAAAACCCACAGCAAAATCAACAAAAGAAAGCACTGAAATGAGATGATTCCTTACATCATCTTCTGGTTGCAAAGTGACTCTTGCATACACTTCATCAGTTTCTTGTTCAGCCTAACACAAACACATTCAAAATCCAAATTAGCATAATCATACTACACATGATAAAGATCTAACCATAGATAGAACAAAGATCATTACCAGCAATTCGATATGAACAACTCGACAAAGTATCTTGGAAGGTAGATTAAACAAAGGAATTCTCTGAACTAATTCTTCATTTGTTGATGCTTCTAACTACAAAAATCCCAAAAATTAGCCCAAAATTTTCACCAAAAACACACAAATTGATAATCAGAAAGGGACGATTAGTAGTTTATCATCAATTCTTACCTGTTCCATATGACATTGAGGGAAATAGTAAACCCTTTCACCAATTTTTGGTACATCAACAAGAGGACCAGCACAAGCTCTCCATAACTCTGAGTAAAGATCATCACATCCATAACCTACACACCAAAAACAAAGTCAAAATCAAACCCCAAAACACAAAATCAAAATCAGAAAAAAAAAAAAAAGGAGCTTCATTTCTAATTTCTGAATCAAAACCCAGAAAAAAAGAAACTTCATTTCTAATTTCTGAATCAAAACCCAGAAAAATGAAACCCCATTCTCATAGAAATCATCGAATAATAGAAACCCAGAAAAATGAAACCCAGATCTGTAACCTAAAACCTAAACATAGAATCATCGAATAATAATCGAGAGAGTAAGAAAATCATTATACCATGTAATCAGTAGTGATGAATGGATCGATAACAGCAACAATCGTCTCTCTGTAGAGCGACTCTAGCAACCAATCTTCCGAACCCTAAAATATCAGACCAAAACCAGATCAGATCAACACATCCAAATCAAAAGAAATCGATAGAAGAAGAAAGATTAGGGTTTGGAAGAAGGGGAAAGGGATGGGATAGAGGTGATGATTTCCTCAGAGTTCTTCAGCGAGGTGGGTTTGTGAGAGATGGAGAAGAAAAAAAAAAACGCAAAGGAAAGGGAAAGAGATAAGGTCGAGAAGCAGAGAAGAGGCGGAGAAGGAGAAGGAATAAAAAGAAAAGGGTAAAACGAAATATAAATCCGGAATATCTAATTTCCGGTAAAAAGACAATATTAGCCCTTCATGCGCAACGCTAGTCCACGTTGCTATACCGTTGCTTAATAAAAAAAAATATTATTTACAGCAACGTTAAAAAAAAATTGCGCAACGTTATTTGACGTTGCCACGTGTGCAACGGCTATTAACGTTGCAGATGCAAAAAATAAAACGTTACAAATTAGGCCCTGTGGCGTAGTGTTCTATCTAAACCCAAAAATCTGATTTTTCTCTCTCCAAAATTAATCTAAACACCTAATATATATTTAACTCTAATTTTATTATTAACAATAATCTAATAATTAGGACTATTTATATGAGGGTAGTTTGGTTTAAAAAAGTTGAAAAATTAAAAGGAGTACCAAAATAACTACTTGGAGGTACTAAAGGAGGGTACGCAGAATTTTTGGCTGGCTCAAAGTACGTTTCTTTTCTTATGTCTATTGTCTAGCCACTCCATGTAAGTGTCGAGTCCAGTGTAAAGAGGTCAAGCCCGTAACTGTTGTTATAGTTGGGCCGATTGCTCTGCCGACCTGCAAGCAGTATGCAGATAATAAATCCTTAAGCTAACTCATCATGTTGCTTCTCGAGCACAGGCTATAATAAATTCCTTTCATTTTCAAGCAACACCTCTCAATAAGACAAGATTATTTCTCTGATGACCCGCCTCGTATTTTCCATAAACGAAGTCGGTATTCTTTAGAGGCTAACAAAGGACACGTAAACTATACGTCTTAATTATTATGCAACGTTATGAAATCGACCTTCGACCTATACTGTATTATTGAATGAAAGACTATCAATCTTTGACAAGATAATCATGTCTAGTCACTAGATCCCACCACTGGAAACAAATGGAACGTCAATCAAGTTGTTGCTGGGACAGGAAAGCGATTTTGATAGATAACTTCCGAAAAGAATTTTGTATCAAAATGAAAAGGTGAATATCATAGGCAATTATACGCGCCACTAACTCTTAGAAGAAAGTTGTAACTCAGTCAATCAACCAATTTGAGTGTGGACCTAGTAAAGAAAATTCCTGACACATGGAATAACTTCTGCTATACAAGCTAGGATAGCATTTCTTTATTTTAAGAAATAAAAATAGTGGAAGAATTTATTATGAATTTGATTGATGCGTGCAACCATTATAAATGCAAAGAAATCAAAGCAGATACTGTAATTTTAATGAAAAATATTGCCGTCTTTGCGTATCTTTTACAGTAATTTTACGTTAACAAAGGATTATAAGAAGGATTTCACATTTTAGCCGTCCAACGGCTATATTTGGGTCAGAAGGTGTATGTCTTTGTGTAAATTCCTTTGTCAATGTAGAATAAGCGTATCTTTTATCAGTATTGATAATTGAATCATAGGACACGGTATGAAGAGTATAAGAAGTCTAACAAAATGTACTGTGCAAGGTACTATTCATTTTGCGTTTTTGGTATGCCACTCCAATGAAATGAGCTTTTTAGATATGTAAATTCAAAGTTCAAGGGCTCAATATCATTTCCCAACAGCTTAGTATTCAAGATGAAAAGAAAGAAAATAAATTGATTTATGTAATGAGATTGAACTACTTGAACTGTATATAACACAAGAAATGAAACAATTAATCATGACTTCATTCAACAACCTGATTTGATCTAGGTAATGAATATTCAATACTCAAAATCAATCTCTTTAATACAATAATATAAAGTGCTCCCAAGAATTTCATACAATAATATAAAGTGCTACCATTTATCTTGCAACAATTAAAAATAGTTGATCAACATCATAGTGACAAAAACAAGGCCAGTAGAAGAAGAATAAGCAACAAGTGATGAAGGGGCTGATGAAGGAGCTGGTGCTGGTGCGCCTGTATATGCTCTAGAACCCCATGGCTCTGGTGCCCAATCCGCCATAGGTGGTGAAGATGTGGGTGGGTAAGGCATTGGAGATGGTGAAGGAGAGGACATAGGTGGGTAAGGCATGGTAGATGGTGAAGGAGCGGTCATAGGTGTGTGATGACGCATAGGAGATGGTGAGGGAGAGGACATAGGTGGGTAAGGCATTGGAGATGGTGAAGGAGCGGTCATTGGTGTATGATGCATTGGTGATGGTGAAGGAGAGGACATAGGTGGGTAAGGCATGGGAGATGGTGAAGGAGAGGACATGGGTGGGTAAGGCATTGTAGGTGTGTGCATAGGAGATGGTGATGGAGATGACATGGGTGTGTGCATAGGAGATGGTGAAGGAGAGGACATAGGTGGGTAAGACATTTTAGGTGTGTGCATAGGAGATGGTGAAGGAGAGGACATAGGTGGGTAAGGCATTTTAGGTGTGTGCATAGGAGATGGTGAAGGAGAGGACATGGGTGTGTGCATAGGAGATGGTGATGGAGAGGACATAGGTGGGTAAGACATTGGAGATGGTGAAGGAGAGGATTTGGGGGGGCTAACAACTGGAGAGGGTGAAGGTGTTGGAGATACTGGCCAAGGAGATGAAGGTGGAGTTCTAACAGCAAGAACAACAACAATCATTTTTTGACCTTGAGCACAGTTACCATCTTTACCACTGATGAAATAAAATGGACCAGATCTTTCTAACTTAAAGATGGAATCTCCACCATCCAAAGACTGAATTGGATTCTTTGTATTGCATGTATAGTAATCTTCTGAATTCACCACCAAAACAGAATCCATTCCTTTCTTGTACTTGAAAACTATAAAACACAAAAAATAAATAAAAATCAACCAAAAAAAAATAAAAAAAAATAAAGGAGAATCATTAGATTAGATAGAAATGAGAAGAAGAAGTTGTGCACATACCAAGTGAATCATTGACTGAAAATCTAGTCATTTCTGCCCATTGATTTAAACTCATAGAAGGAGTTGCAACCCAACCATCCTTTCCACCAACATATTTGTTAGCAGCTTCGGATGAATAAACAAACCCCATTAACATCACAAACAAGATACAGCTCCTAAACTCCATGGTTCTTCAAAGTAAAAAAAAACAAACAAAAGGGTTCTAAAGGATGAATGAGATTTCAATACTGATTAGGGTTTTAAAGTGAGAAGAAAAGATCAAAGTTGTGTTAACAAAAGATTGTGTTTTGCTTGGTATTTATAGAGTCAAAGTGTAAAATGAATAGGGGTACTATGACCGTTGTTAAAGATGGAAACTTTGCTAGCCTAGGCAAGAAATCAGGTCCGTGTGTGTAATAATATTGTTGCCGTTTTTGAAAATTTTAATTTATTTGCACCCCTTATTTTTGGAAATATTTGGTCGAGTGATATCTTTATATCTTATTTTTGGAAATATCACGTTGCAATTTCTCAATTACAGCTTTTGCGCTTAGTGTGTGTGAATGTAATTGCTGTCCTGACGCTGACGGTGGTAATTACTGGTACTATGATGGAAAGATGATGATGTACTATAAAGATGTTTTATTTGCTTAAAGGATGCGGTACTTGGAAAAAATGCTCTCCGGATCCTCTGCACCCAAAATTTCCTGTATATCTGCAACCGCCAATTACTGGCCGCCACATGTCTCATTTTTAACTACCGAAAATGTGGGATTTGAGTTTCTGTTTTTATAATATTTTCCAAGGAATACAAAGGGAAATAATCGGATATACTGTAGTATAATTATCTCTTCCACCTCCTTAGCACAACTATCTCGCTCTTATATATCTAGAATATCAACGGCAGTCTTCTAGATTTTGCAGCTTCTCGTTATAATCTCACAAGTGTAAACAAATTTAGGAAAACATTTACATTAGTTTGCAAGTGTCGTTTCTTTCATTTTCTTACGACAATATCACAGCTAATTTTCGTAAAGTTTTTAATCTTTTATGTACTTCAATTGCATGATTGAGAACGGGTTGAAAGTGTGACATTTCAGTAGATGCTAATGGTGTTACTCTTTAACATTATCTCCTATCGCTAGTAATTATCCATTTTTTTCATGGTTGGTTTCCCTACGGCTCCTTTATCAATTCCTGTCGAAGCTCAAGATACCTATGAACTCGCTTCTCTAACTAATGATAATGACCGAAACAAAATGACCGAAACAAGAAGACATATAGTTTTTGAAGGTGGAGGTATACCATCATTACATAGCTTATTGTCAGATTACTGCTTCTACTGATCTAATTTAGCTACTGATCGACAAAGGATAAGGTCCATAACCATAAGGATGATTTTGTCTGAATATGGTGCTCCTATCATTGTTTAAACCTTGTTTACAGTAGCGTAAAGCACACAATAGGAGAATTACAGAGACGAAAGACTACTCTGTTTGGTAAAGATCTTTGAAAACGAGTTTTAAGATGAATTGCTTAATGACGGTTATGGAGATTACTGCTACTGTAAAAATCGGATATCAAATTATTTCCATTTTTCTTCCTTGGAAAATATTATAAGAACAAAAACTGAAATCTCACATTTTCGGTAGTTAAAAATGAGACATGTGGCGGCCAGTAATTGGTGGTTGCAGAGGTGCAGGGAATTTTGGGTGTAGAGGATCCGGAGCGGAAAAAATGGTTTTCAAGTTTCAAACACGGAAGGAAGTTGATTATTGTTGATGGTGTACAACTGTTGTTTTGCCTGAAACTCATGTGAAAGGGCAGTGACCAACCCACCTTTTGAATATATACAACCGGGATTTCACTTTTGAAGATTTTTAACTTTTACATTTCTATAATAACTAAATGCAACCCTATTAAGTCAAGTCAAACCCTAGTAAAACAAAAGATAACCACCCATAACCGTATGATTTTCTGGTCAGTTTATTTAGGAATTTTTCTTCTTTTCTTCTTCTTCATCAGTAAAATCAACTATTTTTTCAAACCCTAGTCATAACACTTACTTCATGAGTGACTCAATTTTACAAAACCTAGGCCAAAACCTAGATGAATCAAAACAAAACTCTTGTTGTTCAAGTGAAGTTGAGGTTTATGAAAATAATCAAGAGGTATGTTAATATTATTTTTATTATTTATTTTTTTTTATATTTTTTTTTGCTTACAGTAAAAATGAAAGGGTGAAAACGTTTCTGTGAAGAACAGGTCGGTCACGTTTGATCGACTCGTGGAAATCCGAGTAGTTTTTAGGAGGAATCTGTATCATTCTTAGTCGACCATAGGTGGTTGACTGATAGCACCAGTGTCGGTCATGCCTGGTCGACCCATAACTGCTAGCGAATACATGGCTACTGCATTTAGTCGACCTCATTAGGCTTACGGTTTGCAAAATAAATCGGTTAAGTATGGTCGATCATTAACAAGTTTAGAAAGAAGAGGGTCGGTTGTATCTAATTGATAGTTGCACATGAAAGTCGACCAGATGAGGTTGACTGCTTGCACCTGAGTCGGTCATTTCCTGGTCGACCTTACATGTTTATGTGTAATATACTATACTTTTTAGGCTTTGTAACATACTAATACAATCTTCTTCCTTGTTTTCCAGTTTGTTCCTATTGAAATTGACAAAAATAGTACCCCCGTTGATGTGTGTCTGGATGAGACAAACAAAACAAGATCTGGTTCCGTGGAAAAAGAAGAAGAGCTTACTTTGGATGACAATGCTTTAAATGCATCCGAACAACCAGAGCCTATCCAAGTTGATGGCTTTGATTCTACTGAACTATTTACGACCAACCAGGTTAACACAATATTTCATTATTTTTCCGTTCAATAAGAATTTTATTACTCATAGATCATAGATGATTTCTCTTACTTTTCATGTAGACTTTTGGTTCAAAAGAAGAAGTAGTAAATTGGTGTCGTAATGTGGGAACACAGAACAATATCGGGGTTGTCATTGTAAAAGGAGAGAGTAAAAACCAAGGAGGTAAGGGTTCGTTCGTCGAAATGGCATGTGAAAAAAGTGGGAAATTCAGGAAGCTCAAAAGAGATGAAAGTAGATTGGATCATGTTGTCAAAAGAAGAAAAGGAAGTGGGACGAAAAAATGCAACTGCCCCTTCAGACTGAGGTCAGTATGTTTAGATACTAATGCCTGGAAATTGACCGTCAGGGTTGGACATCACAACCACATACCTGTAAAGACTCTATTAGGCCATCCATATGCAGGTAGGTTGACACAAGAAGAAGAAGAAGATGTTATTTTATTAGCAGCTGGCGGCGCAAAACCTAAATTCATATTAAACATTCTGAAGCAAAAATATAAAAAGAATCTTTCTACTGTGAGGACTATTCGAAACGCTAAACAAAAGCATGGTTTAGCTGAAAGAGCCGGACGGACAAGGTTGCAAGTGATTCATGTGTATCTTGAACAACATCATTATGTGACATGGTACAGGCGAGTTATGGAGACTAATCAGTTGACAGACATTTTTTGGGCTAATCCGGAATTCACCATGTGCGCCAAATGTTTTCCGTCGGTGGTTATAATTGACTGCACCTACAAGACGAATAAATGGGGAATGCCTTTGTTTCATGCTGCCGGTATGACATCGACTGGTTTAACTTTCACGATTGCATTTGCGTTCATGTGTGCTGAGCTAACGCAAAACTATGAATGGGCACTAAGATGTTTGAAGTCACTTTACTCTCCTACAAGCTTGCCTTCGGTAATTATTACTGATAATGAGCAGGCACTGATCAATGGCATAAATAGTGTTTTTCCCAATGCAAAGAGGTTGCTTTGTACCCGGCACATTCAAAAGAATGTATATTCGAAGTTTCTTGCAGCAACTACTAAAGAAAAAATCATAAATGAGTTGACGAATGAAAATACTGGTGCCAAAAAGAAAAATCATAAATGAGTTGACCACAATATCGCTGAGTTCAGGGGACTGCACCACCATAACCTTCTATACAAGCTGAAGGATTACCTTGAGGGAAGGGAATCAATCTCAAATCCACGTTTAGCAAAGCATTCCTCCATTGTTCCCAATGCCAATCAGATTTGCTATAATCGGCTTTGTAACTGCCAGCATTATCACCTCTTCTACGTGTTTCAGTGTTCAATGGGCGTAAAGGAATGGTTTGAACCTTACCAAATTGGCGAAGAACCCTGGCTGGATAGATTGGTTCTGTTTTGTCAAAGCAAACCATGGTTCCGGTGTACCACACCACATCCTCTAACAGAGCATGGTTTCTTCTGTTTTCGTAGGGGGTCCAAATAACCTGTGAAACGACATAATAACGGTGAGCAAAACAAATTAAGTCTAATTAATATCTTACCAAATAATCTACCAAATCATTAATATGAAACATAATAGAGTAAGTCAGTGTGTGCAAATGAATGTGTCAAGTAAGGTGTACCAAGAGTGTAATGTGAGAGCAGTTTGTAATCGTGCGAAGTGCACGTGTGTGTTTTATGTTGAGAGTCGAGAGGTGTTGAGTATATAAACTCATAACCTGTGTCTGTAACTTTTATCTTTCTTATCAATTCTATTGAATCTAAATTCGTATACACAACCATGTAGACATCAGGTCTATTATGGTATCAGACTGAAAACCTAATTAGGGTTTTCAGATGTTGCGATCCAAAATTCCGCTGCATATCTCTCAATTCAATGATTTACATCTACTGTTCTTCATCTTCTTCAACTTCTGCTGCTGTTTTTCACATCAAATCTCAATTTCTTTGAAGAATTTGTTCTGAGTTCTCTTAATTAGACAAATCTCTCAAGATATTTGACGTTTGATTTATTTTTTACAGTAATCAGGTGATTTAATTCCGTTTTTGATTGAAGCTTTGAATGAATTTCATGGAGTCTGTGGTTGAAGATTGGTGGTTGGTGATTTCGGTTGTGAATTAGGATTCCAATTTCTGGTACGTGCTACGTCAACAAAACGGATCAAGTGTGAACTTCGGTTTGAAATTCGATTCTCTTCCTTGAGCTCTTGAAGATTTGCCAATAATCCTTAGAGTGGAATTAGCTTCTTCTACCTCAATGTTTTGGATTGGATCTCTGCTGGTAATCTCTATTTTCATTTAGATTTGGCAAATCTAATTTTAGATTACTTCAAATTAGACTTCACATGTTCAATTTTGATATCACTATCTCAACAAATTTCAATTTCGTCGTCAAAAGCCGTTTTCGTCATAACTAGGTATCATATAAACTAGTTCTTTCATCAAGATTTATCGACCTTGGTTCCTGATGCTATTAGGTCTGAGCATGTTCAATTCTACTACCTTGATAGTTAGTTGAGAACTTAATTTTGTTCCACTTGATAGTGAAGTTCTTCTTAAAAATCAGTAGAAGGTTGCAGTATTGTTGGTGACTATGTTGCTGCACTTATTGTGTTTCAAGGCACATTTTCATACTCCAATTCTCATTCTTACATCAAGTCGGTCCTCACCTATGCGTGCGTAGTTGTGTTGAAATATCTTGCGAGTTGAATGATGGAGCTGTGGCTGATTTATGGGATTGGATTTGGTGTGTTACTGATTGAGAGATTGGAGTCCCCTTTGTTGAGTCTGCATATAACTTGTATGCAGCCTGGTCTTATGTTTGCATGTGTGTTGGATATGCAACCAATGGTGAATTTCCTTTCCTGTTATGCAAGAATAATACAACTGCTTGTGCAGATTTCTTCTTCTGTATGGATTGAAGACTTTGTTTTGTGTGTTTGATGTTGTTTTGGGTACCTACTTTTGGAATAAGTGGTGCTGGTTGTTTGGAGTAAAAATAAAACATAGATGTGTGCAGTTACCTACTCCTTGGTGTTTCCTGTTTTGAATACGGCAAGATGCAGTTGAGAGATAGTCTACTGGATGTGCTGGTATTTCTTTACTGAAAGTTGGTGATTTCTTGTCCCATCATGTGGTGTTGGTTTGAGTTCAGTTACCATCTACTGCAGGGTACTGTATCTACAGGCTTGTTTTTTATCTGTTACCAGGTCTAGCACAACAACTGGTTCTGGTTACTACTTTTGTTGGCTATTCTCTACAAGCCATCAGATGTACAGATTTTCACCTACTTCACCACCTACTTTAACAAATTTGCTGTTGTGACAATGCTATAAAGTGCAAATTATTTCCTGGTTATGACTACAATTAGATATTCTGACAGCAAAGCATATCTCTGCCCAGTTATGGACTGCAAGGTTATCAAGTTACTGCTATTCTACATTAAGTGTGGCATCACTTACTTCTCCAACTAATCAGCACATAAAGAATTTCAGCTGCTACTGTTTGTCTCGTGACTTTCTCTACAGTTTCCTGGTTACTACCAAAGGTTGTCTGAGCTACATTGGATTAGATGGAGAACTACTTATGCCATCATTTCCTATGAAGTCACTTCAACAACCACAACCAGCACCAGCAAAAGATATGCTACAACTCACAAACGCTTGAATAACCAGGAGAAAATAAAATAAAAAGCATTAGGTATGTAGTAGTTGAATTGAATAGTTGAAGGTAGTAGTTGAATGGAATAGTTGAAGTGTTAGGTGAGGTAGTAGTTGATGAAGTAGGTAATATAGTTGGTGAATGTAATAGTATAAACATGAAAGAAATGAGCAACAAAACCAGCCAGAGAGGACGATTTCTTGCAACAGTGACAGCTGAAGTTGAAGCTTCACCATGTATTATTGAGTAGAACCAACAAGAAAATAGAATAACCACTGGTTGCATATCCAACACATATGCAAACATAAGAACAGGTTGTGCACAAATCATACACAAACTCAACAAAGTAGACTCCAATCTGTGAATCAGTACACCAACGACTCCAATTCGAAATCCAACACTTAGCTTCACCATTAAAACTCGCAAGACTTTCAACACTACTATGTAATCATAGGTGAGGGCTGCCGTGAAGTAAGAATTGAGCATTGCAGTATGAAATTGAGCCTTAAAACACAATTGTGCAGCAACAAATTCACCCACAACATCACAACCTTCTACTGATTTTAAGAAATTAATTCACTATCAAATGGAACACCATTAAGCTTCTCCCTAACTAACAATTGTAGTAGAAATAGGCATGCTCAGATCTAATAGCACCAGGAATCAAGACAAGCAAGACTTGATAAAGAAATTAGATGAAAACCTAATTATGATGAAAACCTAGGTCGAAATTGAAATTGAATACCCGAATAATGCAGTGAATCAAAAATTGAACACACGAAGTCACATCTGAAGTAATCTAAAGGTTGAAATCGAGATTACCAGCAGAGAATCGAATCTAAACAGTTGAGGTAGAAGAATCAAGCTCCGACGAAACAAAATCGCAAACCTAATTAACCAAGAGCTCAAGTGAGAAGAACGATTTTCAGATCTGAGTTGATGCTTGATCCAGTCTGTTGACGTAGCAGGTAGTACCAGATGAAACCCTAATTCTTCACTGACCTCCATTAACAACTCTCTGATGAACTCCAAGAACAGCAGCAGAAGAGATTGATGATGATGAACAGCGGAAGACTTCGGATCGCTACCCTCAGAAATTGAATTTTTGAGTCTGATACCATGATAACAATTGAATGTCTACATTGTTTACGGGTTTGATTTAATTGAGAAGATGGAATATTATTGAAGGGAAAAGATAAGATTTACAATTCTGATACAGAGAGTTTATATAGAACCAGACTCTATGGCAACCGACACACACTCACGTGCAAACAGCACGATTACACACACACACAACTCACACAACCCTTGACATATGCTATTACCCCCCTTCAACCTCAAGGTGGGATGTAGTGACAGCTTGAGGTTGCAACACAACTCACACAACCCTTGACATATGCATGCAGAGTAGGTGATAGGAGCCTGTTTGTGGACAGAGTAGGTGAGCAGATAGTTGGATGAAGTTGCAGCAGAATGATAGTACTTGCAATGTGAACAAAACCAATACTAGCAGAGTTCCACGAGTGAATAAAACCACTCACTGCACAAAGAAACTTTCACAAAACAGCACCACATTCCTGTAAAGCTGAGTAGTGCAGAAAACCAATTGAGAGTCAGAGGTTACTGTGAAGTGACAGTAGGTAGGAGGAGCACAAAACCACTGAGGCGCAGTTGACTTGGAAATCAGCACACCCTTGCTCAAAGCAGCAGCAAACCATACATCCAGTACAAATTCTTTCTAACTTTCTAACAATACATACTGAACACAGCTCCCCAGTAGCAAACTAAACTCCCCACCAAATACAGGCAGATGAAGTAGAATTCTTAGCTGAAAACGCAGGGCAGAGCCAGTAGTAGAGAAAAATGTAGAACATAAGAGTAGGTGCAGCAGTTAAATGTTGTAGATAGTATCACACATGCAGGAAGTAAGGAGGAAGTAAAGAGGAAGTAAGGAGGAGCTTGCAGTTGGTTCAGTCATAACCAGGCCATGAAGAGCATTTATTTAGGCTAAGAACTGAATCCACCCCCATTGTAATGTGCAGCTGACGTTTGAACAGTTGTATGATGTAGTGCAGAAGAGAAACGCAGACCAGCACCACAGTGTTCAACTCATATAAATTGATATTTTTGCCTTGCATTGTCAGTGAATCACATCATGTGAGGTAGTAAAAGTGCAGCTATCACTGAACCAGCAGCATAGTCGA